>OZ023316.1:38225652-38320450 GCA_964007375.1 Ophion obscuratus | reverse complement strand
GAAAGGGAGAGCGAGGAAACAGTGGGTGTACGATATCCGATACGTTTCAACTCACCCCTCATCGTCTATGCTTTATTCAGCGCGATTATTTCGACAACAATGTCATCAATCACCGAACACACGTTATGCATCGATGGTGATCACAGCAGCGAGCCGCGCAAACACTTTCCGGCAAATTGTGGTACATCGTTGCGTGTACGGGATAGAATGACGAAAAGATTGCAGGTCGTAAAAACGAAAAATGATTGACTGATAATGGCGGCGTGAACAACGATCGGTAGCGGATCCGTGTCACTGCGCGTACTCTCTCGTATCCTGTTTAATGGGCCCTGACGCAGCACAAAGGACAGTTTCGGTGATCCGGTTACGGTCAATCTAATCCAGTTACACAATTACGCTAGTGATAGGGTTCGGTTGCTCACTATATACTCCGGTCTACAACGATGCTATGCCGGTGATGGTATTAGCCAATGGTGCAAGCAGGTAGCTCCAAATGATAGCCTGACGGACGGATCCGAGCGATGGAAAGTTATTGAGTGGGAACGTGAAAGAGGGAAACATCGGACGGTGGGGAGTATAACACGCCTGAATATGTCATCGTGGGTATGTATGTATTGTACGCGAGAGTGTTATTCTACACTCTCAAAAAAAGCGCCTCGCGGTGGAAGCTTGTACATATTCCAATTGAGTGGAAATTGAGGCAGATTGATTGATTGATCTTTATGAACGCTCGCAGCTTGTTGCGATGTAGAATTTACAACCCTAAATTGATGTGGACAAAATGTGCATAACTATCCCGAGCAGAAATTTGTTCAGGGTGAAATCCAGACCGGATTAGGCTGCCACAATAGCAAATCCGGGCCGGGTCAGGCAAATTTAGTCCGGCCCTGATCAGGGATGTAACGCTTTTGTATATTCAGGTCCGGATCAGGCACCTTATCAGGCTCTGATCAGGCCCGGATCAAGCAACTTATCTGGCCCGGATCAGGCATCTTATCAGACCCGGGTCAGGCTCCGTATCCGGCTCGGATCAGGCACTATATCTGGCCCGGATCAGGCACCTTACCAGGCTCGTATTAGGCTCTATATCTGGCTCGGATCAGGTGCCTCATCCAGCCTGAGACATGCGTGTCATCTGGCTCAATCATTTGATTAATTTTTTGTTTAACAATAGATCAACATTTATTAAATAATTATCGCAGTTGCACGTTATCAAGTTTACTAACGTTATTAAAAATATGAAAACATTTTTTTTAAGTTTAAGTTTTTATTTTATTTGACTTGATCGTTTAGTTTTTCGTCCGGTTTTGGCGATGACCGTTCCCATCTTTCGCACTGTTTATGACCGCCGCTAGCCCATCCGAAATTTGTTTCTCTTTGATAGAACCTGCGTGGGGAGTACCATCATACTTTGGCAAGATTGCATCTGAAATATTTTGAATACATAGAAAAATTAGTAAATATGCATAGAAAAATCACATCTTTACATATATCAGTCGGACCTAGGGAGCGCCACCGCTCCCCCGTCGGGTATATCTATATTTATCATAAGTATAGATATATTCGACCAGAGAAAAGTGAGCGATATAGGCTCCGACTGATATATCCTCTTGAGATAATTAATAATTAATAATTATTTAAAAATGGTGTACCTCGTAGTGGCATAGCTCAATCTCCTTTCGTCGTTCTCGCATCATTTGTATATATATAGTGTTGTATATATATTATTGAGAAAAAAATGTTCGACGGTACAAAATGCAATTTGCGCAATTATTTCTCGTCATCTGGTCCTTGCACGTATGTATGAGTACATTTATGTACGTATACGTATGTTTGTACTGTTGAACATTTTTTCTTGATACGAAATATATCACACTATATATATACAAATGGTGCGAAAGTGACAAAGTGAGGTTAAGCTACGCCGCATAGTCTTCGCCCATCAAGTCGTATTATCACTGTTCATGTGTAGATAATTCACAGTATAATCGCAAATATACTTTACCTGAGATTTTGTATGCACTGCACTTTATTGAAGGGCTTGCCTTTCTTCGGGAGAAATTGATAAACCGAACGAGATGTGTCGATGTAGCTACGGCGTGGATGTTGCGCTTTCTTCTACATATATAATACGGGACTGGCTGCCCGTATTATATACAAAAGTTTTGATTCCATATAACAATAATACAAAAAAATGAACATAAATATTTATTTATGATAAAAAAGATTTTGAAACAAATTTTGACGACACGCACTTTCGGTTGATAACCATTGTTTTCATATATTTCGCGTGCCTGCGTGTGCAGCTGTCAAAATATTTCGTGAGGCTTCGCCGACAGAGGCGCTGTCTAGTCCTAGAGAGGAGAGGTTACGGAGTGACGAGCTTCATGCGAGATAAGGCTTCTATCCGGCGCAAATCAGGCGTGCCTGACTCGGGTGCCTTATCGATGCCTGATAAGGCTCCTATCCGGCGCAAATCATGCGTGCCTGATCAGGGCGCCTTATTGATGCCTGATAAGGCTCCCATCCGGCGCAAATCAGGCGTGCCTGATCAGGGCGCCTTATTAATGCCTGATCAGGCTCCTATCCGGCGCAAATCAGGCGTGCCTGATCAGGGCGCCTTATTGATCCCTGCTTAGGCCCCTGTCTAGCGCAAATCAGGCGTGCCTGGTCAGGGCGCCTTATTGATCCCTGCTCAGGCCCCTGTCTGGCTCAAATCAGGCGTGCCTGATCAGGGCTCCTTATTGATCCCTGATCCGGGCCTGATGGATCCTCAGGCAGCCTGATTAGATTTCTGCTCGGGATGAGGAACTAGTACTGGGCTAAGCAACGTTGCGCATGACTGATACTCGGAACGGTGACCGCTCAGCCGTGCACCGGCTGGCGCATCAACCAGTCCGTGGAAGGCCGATTTGTAGCCCGACTCAGTGCTGGATTTGTACTTTTTTTTGAGTATAGGCCACTTGACTTTGTGCCGCCCCTCCTATTTAAATCATTTGTATTTACCTAGGCCTTTCTAAGTGCCTCTGAAATCCGCCGTCCCCTAAAGTCTGCCACCCCTAGACTCCGATACGGCCTATTGGCAAATCCAAGACTGATACTCCTGACGAGGAACATGATTTAGGTGTCCGCCTTCGATTTTGTTGAAACTCATATATGTGATAAAGCAGTGGAAACTATTAGATACGTGTTTTTTGTTATTGGCGGAAAAACGGTTTTAAGAATGGAAACCACCCCTCGAAGAAAGACGTGTCGAGGGGTGATTATGCAGTTTCACCCACAAGCAGTCCACCGATCTGAATGACACAAAAACCAACATTCTTCTGATGCAAAGCGATGAAAAACCCACTATAGAAGTATTGAAAAACTCAAATTAAGGGGTGACACGCCTTTCTTTGAGGGGTGCCCTTAATACCGTTTATCCGTCGATAAAAAAATAATTGTCTAATAGTTTTTAATGCTGCATCACATATATGAGTTTCAACAAAATCGAAGGTGGACACTTGAGCGATGCTTCTTGTAAAACGTCGGTTAAGATACTTGAGTAAAACGCATGGGCACCGGATATTCGGAAGAATATGGGACTATCTTTACCGATACGGGTTTTTCACAGTTTCCCCCTGCCCTCGGCAAATGCGCTATAGTGTAGCTTAAGACGGCTGTGGACGCAACGGAAGTGAGGTTAGATTAGCGGAGTGCGGGTAGGAAGTGATAGGAAAGGGATCGCTACTACGTAAAAACCCACAAGGGAATCTTGGAACTAACGAAATGAAAATACATAACTGGAAATAAATCGCACGATGTAGCTTTGATTCTGGTAACTACTCTCTCATAAAAACATGAGTAACAGAGAAAGAGACAGATAAGAATAGAGGAACAAAAATACAGAAAGGAGCCTAATGAATATATTTGTTCGGATACAATATAAACGACCGCGATGACCTCTTTTTGCAAATCCAACTTTGGGTTCTGAATTTTACATTGCAGCCCTTATTTCATTTCTCCAGAAATAAAGCGCAATAGGAGACAGATCCTTTCAAGTTGCTTACTCTTTTGTGCGGGCGGGTTACTCGAGGAGCATAAACGCCGCTTAAGGGGCCAGTCCACTTTGGAGCCACGAAAAAAGACTGTTTTCGCGATTTTTTAAAAGGTTTTTATAAAAGATATGAATTTAAAAGTTGTTGGGCTTGATAAATAAAGTCTTGAAATACATTTTTTTTAATTACTCATTTTTTATCATCTTTAAGTACAATAACTATAGTTTAACGTAACGCTTCAATAATAGGTGGGCTAGGTAGCTCCATCACAACTCGGTAACGGCTTGTCTGAAACAACAAAATCAAAGTCCATTAGATTTAGTATGACACCAGCTACAAAATGATCCTCGGATATAAAGTTTTATCAAAAAATAAAAAATGGCAGGTAAAAAACGAAAAAAAGTATTAAAAAACTCGTTTTTTCGCAGTTTTACGCAAAAAAAAGAGTAATAATAAATATTTCAAAACCATCGAGGGCCATCTCCTTGCGAATTATGTTTACAATATGTGGTTCAAATTTCAAGAGAATCGGTTTATTAGTTTCAGAGATACGATGGAGCTAGATTTTGAAAACGTTGTTTCGAGAAAAACGCGTTTGAAGCTCATACTATGAAAAACTCTTACCTAAACTCAATCGGCAATTCCTGCACCGTACAAAATCCCTTCTGATTGCCCATCATCGACGATTTCTTCGAGTCTTGCTGGTTTTCGATTTTTTGAAATTTTCAAAGTTGACTGGCCCCTTAAGGGAAGACATCACTGTGACGGGCCGAAAAAGGTCGTTTTTCGGTTTTTTTGTTGTCTACTAGATTATTTCTCTGGGATTTGGAAAAAACGTATGTTGTTATGCATACAATGAATTTATTTGTTGTATACTTTATGTTAAAAAAATTAAAAGTTAACGTTATTCAGCCTCTGCGTAAAAATATGTGGTCCAACGGCCGAATCATTAACATAAATTCACACTCTGTACTAGCCGTTTTTAGAAAAAAAAATCACAAAATGGCGGGTATTATAGAAAAAGTCGAATTTTGGGGAAACTTTTACTTACACTTGGGGGCTTGACAAATACTAATTTAAAAAAAAAACGGCTGCGTACAACGATAGCTACTGCAATTACAGAAAATTGTGGTTTTTTATTTGAAAACTGGACAACTATAGCGTTATGATAGCGTCCAGATCGAGAAAATTCGTTAAAAAAAAAACGCGATTGAAAGTTTTAGTATACGTAAATCGTTGCGCTACCTGCTCTCACTAAATCGTGTGTAACTTGCTCATTTTTCAATATTCAAACTTTAATTTTTTTCACATATACTTGAATATCTATACTTCGAGAAAAAGCAAACAAAAATCGATTTTTTCGACCCGTCCCATAGTGTCCCGCCTTAACTCCTAACTCAGTTATTGTACCACGTGTACCAGCGTTGTAAATGCGACAGATACGAGGTCACCTAAAATATCATGCGAGTCAACGTGATGCAGAATTTATCGCGGAGTAAATCTTGACTGATGGACTACAAGACGTATTTCATCAAATTTCGATTGTTCGCTGTACAGTACATTCGCCGAGAACATTTGACTCATCGCTATCAACTTTTTTTTCGCCCGACGGATGACAACCGTTGACATCTCCCCATTGCCTCGTTGCTTCCCGTATGAGTGTCGTGCTTTCCATTTCGTCATTTCGCTGCTTTCTGCGGGTAGTATCGACACAGGGAATGCCAACGAGAAGTGACTGCATAGAGAGGAAGAGAGAGAAAGGGAGGAACTGGGTGTATCGATTACGCATTACTCCAATTATCGTTGATTGGTACTGCGAGCTTTCATCCTCTCCTCTGATTCGAGTTGCACTTTACAATGCGCAGTTTCACACAAGGCTTCCGGTATGTGACAATTCCTCGTTACGATTCCCATCCCTCCCAGCTCAAGAGAAACGTCTCCTCTCGCTTGGTTATAGATTCACGCTCACCATTTACGACGACGTTCATTACACAATTGATTGGCAATGTTCAATTACGTCATTTCGCGAACTACGATGATCCGTTATTATGTTTCATCCTACTGTACATTTGTTCTCCACATACCTATAATATGATCAGCACATCGCTTCTTCTCTGTCTCCCTCTCTGCTTCTCCCCAATGGAGAGGGAGTTGATTCCCATTCGAGAATTCGGCTACCTGTCGAGCGCGGAAATTGTGCGGTAACCGGCTTACCGTCACACCAAATAATTTCCCTCGTATATGTATACATCGCACACAGGCTGATATTGGTATTATTGGCCTTTTCCGAGCATCGCAGGACTTCTCCGTAACACACATTTTATAGCAACCACGTTCAGGTTCAATCGACTGGACTCGCAATCCCATCCGGCTCGCTCGGGTATCACGATGTTGCTTATAGATACGTGCCTATCGAATTATTCGTTGGTACCAATATCTGGGCGGACATGGGGAGAATTGAAATTCGTGAGGCGAACTTGTTTGAATAAGTATGATTGGTAGGATGCTAAGTCAAATGGTCGTTCGCATTGAGCTCTCGTCGATTCTAGATCCTTGTTTTCGTTTGGGCATCGTCATCTCGTTCTTTTGGGTCTTTTCTCTTTTAACTTCTTGCCAACGCTTCTCTGTCTTTCTTCTTCTGTCTCTATCGGTCACTAGCAAAGACGGAGTATGGAAAGAGCATCACAAACACCCTTTGCACGAGAGCAAAGTGACTACGTGTTTGGGGTGCCAAGAGGATTAAAACCTATGGGGTGGGTCTTCGCGTTCCATCTTTTTTATTTCTCTCTCTCTCTCTCTCTCTCTCTCTCTCTCTCTCTCTCTCTCTCTTTTTGTGCTCGACTATGTAAGGCATGCAGTGTGCGGGTTCTATTCGTAGGTTACATGGAATTTAGCAGCATTCTTGTTTTACGAAGATATTTGGTACGCTCCTCGAATAAATGTTGTTCGATAGCGCTACAGTCCAATCTCCGTACGATCGGGAACTTAGGAAGAATACCTTTTTACACTGTGCATATAAAAGAATAATGCTACTCACACTTTTTTTTTATCAAACTGTTAATAACTCTGAATAAGTACTTTTGAAAGGTTGAACCTACACTGCAATTTTTGTTGAGTTTGTATCCTCAAAATCAAACCTCTAAATCAGCCTTTCCCAACTTTTTTAACGGCGGACTCCTGGTGCGCCCTTCCACCGTCCGGTTCGTCAATTTTGTATCTTTATCCATGTTGTCTGTAGACCCCTCGGGACATGCTCGTGGACCACCAGGTGTCCGTGGACCCCTGGTTGAGAAACCCTGCTCTAAATGATTTAATGCTATTTTTTATTCGAGTTGTTGTTTGACTGAACAAGTCATCTCGACTTATCATAAAGACTCTAATCTTTCTCATTCTAAAATCCCACGTAATTCTAATCGTAAAGGTCTTATTGGAAGATTCCAGCAAAAATTCTAACTAATTAGAAGATTCTAACATTATTTAGAAGGTTCTAACCCCAATTAGAAGATTCTAACTAACATTCTAACTCTAGTTAGAACATTCTAATTAACATTCTAACTCTAATTAGATGATTCTAACTAAGATTCTAACGAATTGGAAGATCCTAATCTTCTAATTCTAAACTCCCACTTAAGATTCTGGATTGTGTGGATTAGGTGTCAGTCCAATTATCATATCTGGATATATGAACCTAGACTGTGAGCGAAAATAGATGCGGCTAGTTTGAAAACATATAGAACAGTGATTTCTTTTTGCAACGCCTGCTTGGAAAGCTCGATTTTTTTATTGCGATGTAGCGTGTGGAACGCGGTATATATTTCAAGGATTGAATGCGTGTCTCACTTTACCGCACGAGAGTGGAAAAATCCTCACATATTATTTCCCGCACTAAAGCAGAAAAATCCTGCCTCAAGACGTACCTTACCGCGCTAGTATGGTAATAACCTACTTTTCACGGCGTAATTTTCGCGTGACAAAACGACACCTCATTAGAACTGTCATCATGCAAAAAGAATAAAACGGACAGAGACAATGAGTACCCAAGGCAAATTCAACTTTAGCGACAAGGGTTGCAAAAAGTATTGTATATGCCATGTGCTAGAGACAGCAAATAACATCGCATGTAAAGTCAGCGCATTCGGCTCAGCTTCGATGTATTCTCATCATGCGGTAACTTCACACGCAACGAAGCTTTTATTTATGGTCACATGTAGATGAGTAGGTAAAACAATTATTTTATAGTTTTTAGTACATTAAATAAAAGCTTGTTTGTAAAAAAATGTGTTTAAGGTAAATGTCCCAATTATTGAACAGCTAAGGATCTGTGGGATTGAATTTGGTGAGAAAAAAATATAAAATCAAGAAAAAACCGTCGCTTTCATGTTCAAATGATACTTTGATATTTTTACTTTCGAAAAATCGCCCTTTAAATTATTTTTAAATGATTTCAAATGAAAAAAAAAGAATAACAATGTGAAGCATGCAAATGTCCCAACTATTGAACACTGGAAGTGCCTATGTCCCTAATATTGAACAGGCATGACCCAGTTATTGAACACGCTCGAGAATTATTTTTCCGTTCTGAAAATACTACTGTGTCCAAAAAATAAGGTGACATTGTATTTATTGCGAAAATTCTTTATATATTTTTCCAAATCAATTTCATCCCCTTCAAAGTAATCCCCTCCCGATGCAATGCACTTATGCCAACGGATTTTCTAGTCTTCAAAACACTGATTGTAGTCACTTTCCGGGATGGCCTTCAGTTCCGTCTTCGCTGCGGCTTGAATCTCCTCTATCGTATCAAAACGGTGTCCCCGGAGCGATCTTTTGAGCTTGCTGAACAGCCAGAAGTCGCACGGCGCCAGATCAGGTGAATACGGTGGTTCCCAGGTAGGAATTGACGATGAAAAAAGGGCTCGCCAAGCTCTGAAACAAGGCTCACATTTTTCAATTCAGGCTGAGCACCAGCCTGATTTCAGGCCTAGCCGAACCTCTGAATGATAACGCGGTTTCAGGCTCTTGCACACAGGCTTGAACAAGGGTTGGTAGAAAAGCCTGTACTAAGCCTGAAACGACGAAACAACAAGGCTTGAAACGAGCCTCGTTTAAGGCCTTAAACAAGGCCTTAAACAAGGCTTGTTGTTTCGTCGTTGCAGCCTTAGTACAGTCTTTTCTACCAACCCTTGTTTAACCCTATGTGCAAGAGCCTGAAACCGCGTTATCATTCAGGGGTTTAGCTAGGCCTGAAATCAGGCTGGTTCTCAGCCTGAATTAAAAAATGTGAGCCTTGTTTTAGAGCTTGGCGAGCCCTTTGTTGATCGTCAATTCCTACCTGGGGCAGGCTTATCCCAAACTCTTCTCGAGGCTATATGAGGCCTGTTTTTAGTTTTCTATATTCTACAATGGGGTACATTTAATAAATTTGTAATTAATGTGATCTATTCCATTTTTTAATTTTATTTTATCTATACATTTTATCATCTATATATTTTATCAACTCGAAACGATCACATACTTGTCAATGTTTCACATTAAAGAAGTTTGTAACTAGTGCTGCATGATCTTGCTGTGCGTTCATAACATTGTATGCATAATCAATTCCAATTTCATGATTTTTTCATTTTATATATAATTCGTAAAAATATCTAAACAAAAAAGATCGTACATTCGAGTGAAAAATTTCGATTGTTATCGCATCAAACTGACTCTCTTTTTCTCGGTTCAAATTAATACTTTGTCGAAAATATTTCACATTCAATAAGAGCGTCACTATAGTGCAACACAACTTCGCTTTGTGTGCATAACACTGTAATATTTATTTCATGGCTGTTTCGTTTCTTACTTAATTCATGAGAATGTCTAAACGAAAAAAGTTCATTTTTTCGGGTGGAAAAATGTCGATGTTTATTGCGTCAAATTGATCTAGAAAATTAAGATAGAGGATGAAGTAAAATGTCAGTAGTGTAATTTTTTTGCAGATACACAATTTCAACATATTCTCGCATTTATTGCTAATTTTTTTTCATAAAAGTACAGAAAAAATATTATTTTAAACTTATTTTATTTTATCACAACCTGAAACAAGCCTGCATCCAGCCTTGATTTTTTAGGCTTAAAATTCACCGGCTGAATAAAGCTTGAAATAACCCTGAGTTTAGGCTAAGCAGCCAGTCTGGGTTCCAGGCTGCTCCAAACGATGCAATAAAGCCTGGCACAGGCCTGTCTCACTCAGGCTCGGTGAAACAAGGCTCGCACAAGCTTGTTTCCATCGTCAGCCTTTTGATTTCCTACCTGGGTTGCGGAACGATATGGGTTGAGATTTTGGCAAAATGATCACGAATTACGAGTGCAGTATGGGATGGTGCATTATCGTGGTGTAAAAACCAAGAATTGTCTTTCCACAATTCCGGCCTTTTTAGGCGGATAGCGTTACGCAAACGACGCATAACGTTCAAATAATATTCCTTGTTGACTGTTTGGCCCGGCGGAAGGAATTCATAATGCACAACACCACGATAATCGAAGAAAACAGTCAACATGACCTTGATTTTTGAGCGACTTCGGCGCGATTTTTTTTGTTTCGGCTCTTCTTTGGCACGATATTCGCTCGATTGATCGATTGTTGCAGGGTCGTAAGCATAGATCCGAGTCTCGTCTCCAGTGATTATGCGTTCCATCTTGTCCTGATAGTCAGAAAGCATCGTTTCACACACTTCAACGCGACGCCTTTTTTCCAAAAAATTCAATGTTTTCGGTACCAGTCGAGATTTGACGCGCTTGAGGCCCAAAACATCCTTTAAAATGGTATTGACCGAGCCTTTCGATATGCCAACCTCATCAGCAAGGTCTCTAATCGTTAATCGACGGTTTTTCAACACCAAATCTTTGATTTGTTGGACGTGAGCTTCGTCGGTTGAGGTTCATGGTCGCCCAGGACGCTCTTCGTCTTCGACACGTTCACGGCCGGCTTGGAACTCACTATACCACTTGTAAACATTTTTTTTTAGACATAGCCTCATCACCAAAGGCTTTCTGCACCATCCTCAACGTATCCTCAGCACAAAATTGATTCCGCAAACAAAATTTAATGCAAATTCTTTGCTCAACAAATTTCGACATCGCAAAAAACTAAAAACTCACTTTTAGCAGCTCACAAAACGACGCGTATCTCAAACACTAATGAATATTTTGACATGTAAATTTGACATAGATGTCACTGACAGTACTACCAACCTAAAAAAAAAATAATTCTCCAAATCCTTCGACGCGCGCAGTTTAAATTCAAATGTCACCTTATTTTTTGGACATAGTAGTATTACTTTGGGTACAATATTAAGAAATTAAAGCAAAATCAAACACTTAAATAATCTTTTATTAATCATGTAAAAATACAAAAATATATATTTAGTCTCTTTTGACAAGTTTTTGGTTCGTTCGCATTTGGTTTATTTTTGCTTTTCAACTCGAACTTTATTTTATTTTATTTTTGAGCTTCCGCCTTTCTATGTTCTGTTTTTGTTTGATTTTGTCGCAGCTTGGCTCCCTGAAATATCGGAGAGCAAAAAATATTAAACATAACATTCGTATTTTTAGGTTAAATTTAGGTTATATTCTCTATTTACATTTCTTTTTATGATTATTGCACGAAAATACAAACAACAAATATATTTGACGATCTTAGAGTTATTATTAAAAAAATAAAGGTAAGTTTATTCAGGAAATTACAATTTTTGTTTGAATAAATCCGATTCACACGATCTGTCACACGTTAACTGTCTCGCTGTTTTGATGGGTTTAATGACGCCATCTTTTAGAATTCGAGTGTTCAATAATTGGGGCACACTGCATTTTCGATGTCCCAATGATCGAACACCGTATTTTTTAATATATAATTAAGTAAAAATTTTTTTTTTGAAATTGTTATTTGTAAGAAATTTTCTGAGGAACCTGAAACGCCTTTACTTTTTGAGATGCGACAGTTTTTGAATTTTTTATGCCCTCACGCATGAAGCGGCGCGTCTTAGCAAAAACGATAAGCAGTTACCACGAGACGTAAAATCGGATCACCGTTGCGGATTAATTAATTTTTGTCTTTACTAATTAAAGTTTTTTTGCACAAGTAAGGTAACATTTCGATAGCTAAAAGTTCCATATATGTAATGAATTTTTTATAAATAAGTAAATGCATGCAGGTGAATGAGAAATAATAAAAATACGTTAAAATAAAATAATATTTTAGAAATAGAATAAATAAAATAAATAGAAATAATAAATAAAAATCGTTGTCAATGTATATCCCGCTTAAAAAACGATTATTTGTAGTGACGATGAAATTGATGCATAAAATTAGTATTGGCCAAGATAATAAAGGACCTCGGAATCGCTCTTCAATATTTGACGAAATTTGAGTGCATACGATTTAAACAAATTTAAACGCGCTTCTAAAGAAACAGGGTGCTCCAGAAAAAGAGATCGGACTGTTGCGTAAAGTAGGGCGAGGAGATGTAAAAATCGAGGGATAGAATGGAACGTGTTGCGGAGATGGCGTCGATAGTAAAACCACCGCTTCACACGGGATTTGAGTTTCGATCATGATATCCAGCGCGGATTTCCGATCGCCGTGGATGTTGCGCGTTGGCGCCCGCCCCAGTCCTTCGCTTTTTAAATTCTTTTTATGCCCTACCAAGGATAAAGAAAGCTTCCGGAGTATACTCGAAAGCTTCGGCGCTTACCTCTCCCCCAAAATCCTCGATCTGAGCTTCTTTGCTGTTCTTTACTTCCTCTTTTTCTTCTTGTGTGCTTTTCCTCACCACCATTCGTTGCTCCATTTTTTGCCCTCTTTATCATATTTTTACTTTGCTTTGTTACTTATTGCGAAGGGTCAACCCCCCAGGAATCGATAATCGTTAATTTCAGTATAGTTTCGATAAAATAAATACGTATTTTTAATTTTTCTACGAACGAACTTTTTATTTAAGAATTTATTTAAGATGACACTGATTTGGTACAATGGCAAAATGACTGATATTTCTTATTGATCATATGAAAATCAAAAGGGGTTTAAATTGCTGTGATATCGATTTTGATTACTATTGTATATCGGCTAAGGCGCTTCGGACATTTCAAGATCAGCTCCATTTCTTATAATGGAACCAGTATTTTTTTCTGAATTCAGAAAAAAATAATTCGCACACCAAACTTTGAGATGATCGATCAAGATTTACCATTAAAAAATCAATAAAACAAGAATTCCAATGTTTTCAGCCTAAAAGCGATTAAAAAACTTTGCAAACACCTACTTCTATAAGAGGTGCTCAAAGTGATGGCTTCCACTTTTACTGCTAACTTCCAAACTTCTCACTACTTTCCAAAACAAGTTGATAAGATCCTTAGTTGCGGACAGTGGTAATCCGGCTAAGCCGTACGACTTACCTGGATTTTGCTTAGTATTCAACTATTGAAACCTCAATTAGAGCCTGTCCGTTCGTACGGACTTGAATTTTTTTTTTCATAAATTTGTTATACTAACAAGGAACATCCCTCAGGTGTCCACCTCCGATTTTGTTGAAACTCATATATGTGATAGAGCATCGAAAACTTTGAGACACGTATTTTTTTTTTATCTGCGGAAAAACGGATTTAAGGGGGGAAACCGCCCCTCAAAGAAAGGCGTTTCGAGGGGTGATTTTGCAATGTCACCCAGAAGCAATCCACCGATCTGAATGAAACAAAAACGAAAATTCTTCTAATGAAAATCGATTAAACATTCACTATGAAAATGTTAAGAAAAAATTTAATTAGGGGGTAAACCACCCCTCAATTTGCCTTTTTTCCACCCCATACTTAAGAGGGTTGTACGCAAATTAATAAAACAGGTATCATTTTAAAGGGGAATTAAAATTAAAGTTGACGGGTTTTTCCGTTTTGGTGGCATAGCAAATTTAAGGGGGTAAACCACCCCGAACATAAATTTATTTATCATGGTCGTTTTTTCTTTGTTTAAAGTGTATCCGCTGATTTTAAATATTTCTATAAGCTGCAATTTAATGTTTTATCATATTTCAAAATTATTACATTCGTTTTAAGGGGAAACTACCCCTCTGACGAGAAACATCATTGAAGTATCCGCTTTCGATTTCGTTGAAACTCATATATGTGGTAAAGCATTGCAAACTATTGAACATATTTTTTTTTTGTATCGACAGAAAAACGGTGTTAGGGGATGAAACCACCACTCAAAGTTTCTCCCACAAGCAGTCCACCGATCTGAATGAAACAAAATCGAAAATTACTATAATATTAAGCGATAAAAAATCGACTACAACAGTGTTGATTAGAATTATAATTATGGGGTAAACCACCCCTTCATTTGCCGTTTTTCACCCCACGCTTAAGAGGGTTGTATGAAAATTAATAAAACAGGTATCATTTTGAAGGGGAATCAAAATTCAAGTCGACGCGTTTTTGCGTTTCAGCGGCCAGCAAATTTAAGAGGGTAAACCACCCCTAACATAAATTTGTTCATCACCGTCGTGTTTTCTATGTTTAACATGTATCCGCGGATTCAAAATATTCTCCAGCGTTTTTAAATTGAAATTCGCAAATTTCATGAAACCTTTTGCGAAACTTCAAACGAAAAGCAATTAGAAGGGGTAGTTTACCCTTCAGATGTAAAAATTAAAAAATGTAATAATAAAAAAATACGCGTCTCAAAGTTTTCGATGCTCTATCACATATATGAGTTTCAACAAAATCGGAGGCGGACACCTGAGGGATGTTCCTTGTAAGTCTCGATCGATCATCTTGAAATTTGGCGTGTAAACTTATTGTTAGTTCTTTGATTGAATTCTGGAAATAAGTAGTGCTTTTGCGCGTGGGGGTATTCGCTTTGCCTGGGCTGTTCGCTATGCCCGGGTCTTCCCTGCCATTTAAAAAAATGGGGGTGATCTTAAAATATCCCGAACATCTTGAAATTTGGCGTGTAAACTTATGTTTAGTTCTTTGGTAAAATTCTGAAAATAAGAAGTGGTTTTACACGTGGAGGTATTCGCTTTGCCTGGGTTGTCCGCTATGCCCGGGTCTTCCCTGCTATTTAACAAAATAGGGGTTATCTTAAAATGTCCGAAGTCCCTCCACCCGGATGAACCTTGAGTCACCACTCGGCGACCTCCTTCGAACTGGGCAACTTTTGCAAGAAAAGATTCCTCCTATGTCTGATAGGTTAGAAAATATTTCTACTGCTGATGGCTGTTGCCTCACCCGGCATAATGTGAAGTGCATGTACCAGCCCTCAAATGATTGGATACTAACTACACCATCATCCGTTTAGTTATCATATCCCATGAGGGCTTTAACGATAAAACGTAGCAAATTGGCAAAGTCCAAAGTGTATTGCAAAAAGTGAAAAAACTATAGTCTTGCTTAACGTACGGTCCTTTTTGCATACTGAGATGCAACCATCATACGCCACTGGAAGATTGAAGTTTATTGTCCAGCAAATTATCGGATACCCATCTCCACTTCGAAATATAGGACAAAAGGCTCGCCTCTGTTGACATTCACTTTTATTTCACGTGCCATATAGGATCGAAACTCACTTTGCACGTTGAAGGCTTGTCGCAGTGGGTATAAAAAAAATCGTCGTTCACGGAAGAGCGGAAGCATGTAGAGGATGTTACGTTTAGTTAGAACTAGAGGGTCGAATATTGAAACGTACCGAGGCACAGTGATGGCACACATGCTACGAATCCATGCATGCTGGACCAAGCCACAAGCCTCTTCCATATGATGCCACACACTTGCGCGCCGCCTCTCTGTCCTGGACACTTTATACGATAATGCAAACCATTTGGTCTCTGACATAACGACCCGCCGTTCACCTGTATACATATATGTTACTCAGAGGCAAATGGGCGGAACTCGCATAGTTTCAAACGGCCAACGTTATGAGGCACACCCTTGTGCTTTCGGGGGATCGATATAATGGAGATATACGATGTGCATAACTGCCCGGATCCTGGGTTGGTGTAGCTGCTCTACAGATGGGACCTTTCAGGCACCTTCTTTCAGTTGATAGTGCAAATCGTATCTTTTTCCTCTTTCTCGTGTTACTTGGCCCAACAAAATAACGGTATCTGTTCTTTTAGGAAACGCAATTACAAAACCGCTTGCCATTTGATCTCGTCCTGTTCTTCTGATATATACCTGCAAAGACTGTCAATTTCAATGACCACAACATGTGACATAGTGCTGATTTTGCAGTTATTAACCCTTCACAACTTAACAACGTAAACATTTGAAAAAAAATATAGTTTTTGGAAAATTTTGTCAGCGGGCTAGTTATAAATGAATATGGTGTGACAGATATGTCACGATGTGTCGTAACATTCCTTTATGATGTATGGAATGCTTTGAAGCAGTTGTGTTGCTTGTCGTAGCACAAAGCCACTCCGCATTTTCCACCCACCGTTTATTGTTTAAGTAACTTTTTTTTTCGATTTTCGCAAACTTTACGCACACTCGAGTCCCGCCATCTCGCGATAAGTGAACTTCGAACTAATTTTGATTTAGAAAATGGTTGATTTAAAAAGGGATCAAACTGACATTGTTTTAGAAAAGGATTAAACTGACATTGATTTAAAAAAGGATTAAACTGTAAATTAATGTGAATATGGGATTTCGTGACGACTTGCTAGGAACATCACTTAAGGGAGGACCCTACTGTAAAATTTTCGAAAAATCGTTTTTTTTGGCAACACTTTCGAAAAATCCTTTGAACCTTCAAAAATACGATGCATATTCGTGTATATCCGAGAAAAAAAAAACAGTTTTAGAGTGTTTTTCGAGCTACTTTAGAGGGGCGGCTCCGAGCGCTGAAAAACGCCTTCGGCGATACCACGCCAGTAGACGCAGTTCCAGCTACAGAAAACACCGTCCAAAAATTTGATCCTGAAGTCAAAACCGTTCCCAACGAGGATCACGTAACCCACCGACTCAAGAGGCTCCCACGCTTCTGCAAATTCACTCGCGCATTTATTTCCTAGCGGGTACCGAAATCTTCAAACACGTTTTTTTCCAAAACCATGTTTGTGAAATCGGCACGCAGCAGGATGGAACAATTTTCGTCCAATCGACTTGAAATTTTAACTGTAGCTTCGTATATTGCTTTAAGGGGCTATACCAGTGTGACACTTGCAACAGTTCGATTTTTTTGTGCCTTTTTCGACAGTTTATACTTTCAAGAATATCATGTCAACATTTCAAGGCTGTATCTCCAATAATTTTATCTTGCAAAAATTGATAGTTAAATCTTTAAACGCGTTTTTCTCGAAATGAGATTTTCAACATTTGGTGACACTGTAACTCAAAGAGCAATCATCCGATTGATTTGAAATTTGAACGGAGTACTCTTGAATATATTTACTCTACAATGACGTAGGATATTTTTGATTGGATGAGCATTGACGATTTGGCATTGAAAAAAACGACCTTTTTATAGGCAAGAAAATATACTTTTTTTTATAACTACGCCATTTTGTTAGATTTTGATATTTTTCGAAAATCCTACGTCATTGTACAGGAAATTTTTCGGCTTCAGCTTCTCAATCGGCCGGAATCATGTCAGCAGTGGAAGAACGTTTTTTTTTTGCGCCTCCGAAGGCAGCGCATAAGTCGTTAGGATCTCAATATTTTTCTATGGAAAAATTATTCAATATAGGTCAAATATAGGTAAATATATTCTTAATTATAAGACGCCTCGTTCTCAGGATTACCAAAAACGTAGTATCGCTGTTTGTACTGCGACACCATCACTTGTTCAGAGTAAAAAAACAAAAAGAGGGGAGAGGCCCCTATGTGCCTCTTCCCGTCACCCCTAGCAACTTTCATTCATAACGTTTTTTGTGCTCGACATCGTCGCATCGTTTCAGAGTTTAGTAGTTGAAAAATAAAATAAAACAGCAAGAATGGGAAGACACAAGAGGAAAAGGGAAAAGGAAGAAAAGGAAGAGCGAATTTGGAAAAAATTAAAAGAATTAGAAGAGGCTTTCAGGTCGTCAACGTCCGGGCTTGTACCGCCAACTTTCGCAAACGACGAACAAACAACGGGTAAGACTAGCTCCTTATCTTCGTTGGTAGTCACAATTTTCTCGCAAATGTTGACTACCACCCCCTTCTGGCGATGTGCCCACACGAGTGGTGGGACAAATCGTTCATAAAACTGGGTTCGTACTTACACGAGTGGTATAGGCATGACCCAAGTCCTCGCATCTGTCTCTACAGAAACACTATTGAGCTCGGTCGATAACTCAATCAATGCAGAAGATGCCTTAGCGTCTGCTCACCTTGGCCACATAACGGAATCAACATCGGATGGTAACACGGTCGAGGAAGAAGCATTGAGTGGTCCCAAATCAGGCACGTCAACCGACGCCTTGACTACGGAGGACACAAGCAACAACCTAAATATAGAGGTTATAAGAATCTTAGGAGACGATCCTCGAACTGAAGACCCTCAGGTGGGTAGCTTGCACCCGGAACTGGCACTACGCTGGGAGAGTTGGATAAACGAAGGTTTAAAGAAGGAAACCCAGAATGAACTCTTGTCAAAGTACCCACGCGCCGATAATTGCCAGCTGGAAGCTCAGATCCTTAACCCAGAAATAGTGGCCACTATGCAGGAAACGGCCTTAAGGAGGGACAATTACGCAAGTGATGTCCAAAAAACCATTGGTTCGGCCATGCTCGCCCTGGGATTGGGCATATCGATGCTTCTACACGAGAAAGACCAGGGAGTTGATAGAAATCAATTGTTGGAGTACCTTTGCAACGCTGGTAAACTAATAGCTGAAGCTCATCACCAGGAAGCATCAACCAGGCGATCATTCATACTACCGGGGATGGACAAAAATATCAAGGAGGTCCTGGAGAAATGTAAAATGGACAAATTTCTCTTTGGAGAAGGTTTGGCGGATAAAATCAAATCAACAAAATCTATTGAGAAAGTAGCTGCAGAAATTAAGCATAAAGCTGCTCCGAAAAAACTGCCACTAAGACCCGCCGGTCAGTTAAACTGGAAAGCCCCATCCTCCAAAGTCCAGTGGACATCGAGGATGGGGACCAAATCGACACCCAGGGGGAAGTCAGGAACCAATCTACCAAGGAAGACTTACCACTTTCCTCAGAGCGATGCCAAAACAATTCGCCCAAGATCGGGCCATCGACATTAACGTCAGAGGTACCGAAAGCTGGAAGACTAAGATTTTTTATTGACGAATGGAAGAAGATCACAAACAATAACTTTGTCTTAAATTGCATTAAAGGGCATGCAATAGAATTTAATCGGCCTGTTTTTCAAGTCAAAGAACCAGAAAACTTGAACCTTAATTTTTCTCCGGATTCCAAAGACTGCAAGGATGCTACCGATAGGCTCTTGAGTATGGGAGCTATCCAACCTTGTCATGACCAGGAGGGCCAATTCGTATCCTCATACTTCCTAGTAGACAAACCAGATGGAAGCAAGAGATTCATTCTAAATTTGAAGAAATTAAATCTATTTATCAATTCACCTCACTTTAAAATGGAAGATATCAAGCTAGTGTCCAAGCTAGTTTCGCCCGGGGATTACATGGCTCATTTGGACCTAGAAGACGCGTATTTTCTGGTGTCCATTCACACTGAAAGTAGGAAATTTCTTAGGTTTCGTTTTCAATCACAATTATATGAATTCATCTGCTTACCATTCGGCTTATCCATAGCTCCTTTCATTTTTACAAAAATTTTAAAGCCAGTATTAAGTTTCCTACGGAAACAGGGGCTCTTATCGGTAGCATATCTTGATGACATCTTATGTATTAGCTCCGACATTACTTCATGTGAGAGTAACGTATCCACAACAGTACAGATGCTCCAAAAACTCGGATTTATTATCAATCAAAGGAAAAGTAAATTGACCCCATCTAGAAGTTGTCAATTTCTAGGATTTTCCATAAATTCGGAACGTCTGACCCTGGAGTTACCAAAAGTAAAACGCCTGAAAATTTTAGAACTAATTAAAAACTTAATCTCGAAAAAGGATTGCAAGATCAGAAAACTTGCTCAGTTCATAGGCAATTTAATTGCTGCTTGTCCAGCAATCAAGTATGGTTGGTTATACACGAAGCGGTTTGAGAGAGAAAAATATCTGGCTTTGCTAGTTAGTGATGGAGATTACGAAGCAAAAATGACCTTAAAAGACTATTTACGCGAGGACTTCTTTTGGTGGGAGAAAAACATACCTACATCAGTGAATACCTTCAAGGTTCACATGTACAAGCGAGTTATTTACTCAAACGCATCACTATCAGGCTGGGGAGCCTTCTGCGACGGAAAACGGTCACGCGGACTGTGGTCATCAGAAGAAAGAAGCTTCCATATTAACTACCTAGAGCTCCTTGCAGTCTTTTTGGCCCTGAAAACTTTTACCACTGATCTCTCGCGTTGCGACATACTCCTGAGAATAGACAATACCACCGCAATATCATACGTTAATCATATGGGCGGGATTCAGTACCCCCATCTAAACAAGTTGGCTAGAGAAATCTGGCAATGGTGCGAGACGAGGGACCTCTGGATTTTTGGAGCTTATATACCATCTAAGGAAAATGTCGAAGCAGATAGGGAATCCAGGCTAGAAAACATCGATACTGAATGGGAACTCGCAGACTATGCCTTTAAGACGATTAGAAAATTCTTAGGAAATCCAGAGATTGACTTATTCGCGACCAGAATCAATACGAAATGCCAGACCTTTTGCTCCTGGTTCAAAGACCCAGAAGCGTCTCACATAGATGCCTTTACTATAAACTGGAAAAATAAATTATTTTACGCGTTCCCACCGTTCACGCTAATACCTCGTGTGCTACAGAAAATTATCGCCGAAAAATCGCAGGGCATTGTTGTCATCCCATTTTGGACAACTCAACCTTGGTTCCCTGTCTTCGAATCTTTATTGACCGATACACCCATTATATTTAAGCCAAACAAACATTTATTACTGTCTCCTTGCAGAACTCGCCAACATCCTCTGTCCCAGAAGCTGTCCCTGATTGCCGGCAAATTATCAGGACAGCATTTACAAGGAGGAATCTCTCCTTTCAAACTTCCGAGATAATGCTGACATCTTTATCAGAAGGGACCCTGAAACAGTATTCCAACTCAATCAGGTCATGGTGGCTTTTTTGTATTCAAAAAAGATCTGACCCATATGAAGTCTCTGAAACTAATCTGCTAGAGTTTCTTTCGGAAAGGTTTGAAGCGGGAGCGTCCCACGGAACCCTAAATTCAATGAGAGCGGCGATATCCCTGATAGCTATGACAAACTTGTCTTCTAATCCGTTGCTCAATCGATTTTTCAGAGGCGTTTATAGACAACGGCCATTAAAACCTAAATATGATAGAACATGGGACCCAAAGATAGTGCTAGACTTTTTAGAACAATGGTATCCCCTCAACCGGCTAAAGCTTTCGGAGTTAACATTAAAGCTGGTAACATTGCTAGTCCTGGGGACCGCACATAGACTCCAAACATTATCTTTCATAAGACTAAGTGATATTAAAAATAGTGAGGATGGATTACAGGTAGAAATAAAAGACCTCATTAAAACTTCAAAGAAAGGGGTAAAACAACCATTATTAGTGTTACCCTTTTTTAAAGAGAAACCTCAGCTCTGTATCGCAAGTACCGTTCTAAAGTATATTGAAATGACGAGTGCCTTAAGGACTCGAGATAAACTATTGATTACTTGGAAAAAACCTCATAAGGAGGCCTCGACTCAGACCATCAGTAGATGGATAAAGTCTGTCTTAACCACAAGCGGAGTGAGTGAAGAATTTACTGCCTATAGTACAAGGCATGCCTCGACATCATCCGCCTTTAGAAAGGGAGTAGATATCAACGTGATCAAATCTACAGCCGGATGGTCTAAGTCATCAGAGGTTTTCGCCAAGTTCTATAACCGACCCTTACACACAACAGAAAATAACTTTGCAAATACTGTTTTCCTTAAAAAATAATTGAATGTAACCCTTGTGAAATAATAAAAAGTATGTGCCCTGTTAGGGTGCGCTCTGAACATCTACGTTTTTGGTAATCCTGAGAACGAGGCGTCTTATAATTGAACGATCAAACGAGCCCGCCGAAGGCGGGCGAAGTTCGATCTGAATTATATGACGCCTCGTTCGAGAGGATTACCACCCACCCCCTCAAGGTTATTCCCACCCTTAGCTGCAATTATACTATCAGCATATTGCACATTTTATTATTTCACGAACCTACTCTAAAAATATGATTGATAGTTGCTAGGGGTGACGGGAAGAGGCACATAGGGGCCTCTCCCCTCTTTTTGTTTTTTTACTCTGAACAAGTGATGGTGTCGCAGTACAAACAGCGATACTACGTTTTTGGTAATCCTCTCGAACGAGGCGTCATATAATTCAGATCGAACTTCGCCCGCCTTCGGCGGGCTCGTTTGATCGTTCAATTTTCCGAAACATTTAATTAAGTACTTTTCTTCCAAAAAATCCCGAAAATCACCCAAATGTTCAGCGTTCACACTGGTATAGCCCCTTAACAGTCAAGTACGAGCGGTTTTCGGTTAGTTGAACATTTTAAACAATATGTCACTTTTTATATGAAAATTATGGTCGAAAAAACGAACTTTTTCAAAAACTCGTCTCTATTATTTTTCATTATTTGTACCCCCCCCCTACTTGGCTGCTAAAACTAATATAAATAACGCAAATATTTAATTCTTAGTTCCAAGATTAAATTTACGACAGTTCTATTACGTGCCCCGGAAAGGGTTGGGTGAAACCCAATAGTGCTATAGCGAATCGTGCGCCGCCATTTTGTATTCTTTTCACGAATAATTTTTTTTACAGACTTCAATATAAGCCTCATAAAGCCTAAATGTTCTTTTGACCATGTATATTATCCCTTTCTTTGAAAAAAAAAATCGAAAGAAAACGGTCGAAAATGGGTACGAACGTGGTGGTTTCCTCTCTTAAGTGTCCGCCTCCAACCATGTTGAAACTTATATGTGTGATAAAGCATTGAAAACTATTGGACACGTATTTTTTTTTTATCTGCCGAAAAACGGTTTTTGGGGAGGAAACCATCCCTCAAATAAAGGCGTGTCACCCCTGAATTTCATTTTTTTTTCAAGACTTCCATAGTGGATTTTTCATTGGTTTACATTATAAGAATTTCGGTTTTTGTTTTATTCAGATTGGTGGCCTGCTTATGGGTGAAACTGCAAAACCACTCTTCGACACGCCTTTCTCTGAGGGTTGGTTTTCCCGCTAAAACCCATTTTTCCGCCGTTAAAAAAATACGTGTCTAGTGGTTTTCAATGCTTTATCACATATATGAGTTTCAACAAAATCGAAAGCGGACACTTAAGTGATGTCCCTTGTTAGATGGTTTGTTAGAGAACTTTCACACGGTGATATAAAGGATTAATTATTATTTAGAGTTACAGCTATACACAATAAAAATATATACATAAAAAATAAGATATACATCAAAAAAATTATAATCCCAAGTAGTATATAGCGCCCACGAAGGTATCCACATTCAAACAAACCCAAGCAAACATACCCCTGTATTTGCGTTCCGTGTTTGGGATTGTTTGCTCTGCCGTCTATCATCTCCGCAATCATACCCAATCAAAAAACACCCACGCGCGCGCTAATATGGGTACAATTACCTACTCGTAACGGCATCCTCTACACATGCCTCAAGGTAATAAAAATCGCTGGTCGGGTTTCCCTGGTAAATAATTCCTAAAAGTTTCCAACCATTGTTCTGCTTTGCGGAAATGTACTTTTTTACAATTCCTCGCCAAACGATACGAATTGACCGTAGCAAATCCAGTTATACGATATGACGAAATTTATCAAGAATAATATGATTGCCTGAAGGGAAACTGGTTGAAAAGGGCGGCCGTTGGAAAAATCATTATTATCTTCGCTTAGATCCTTGTTCGTGGTTAGAGCTTGCGGTCATACGACTATTCGATGAAAAAAAAAATATATAGCTCGAGGAAAGTCATCCACATGGACAGCAAGAAAAAAGATAGTGAAATATTCATTCCGAGAGAGAATCGGAGTCCTTAGTCCCTCTTAACGCTCAAGCAGTTTGCACCCCTCTCTCGTGCTCGAGTAAATCCACCGCACCTTCACACTAGCCAAAGAAAAATGCTGAGTTTTGCACGTAAATTCATTCTAGCCTCTTCGTATCCGTCTCTCTCTCTCGCTCTCTCTCTCTCTCTCTCTCTCTCTCTCTCTCTCTCTCTCTCTCTCTCTCTCTCTCTCTCTCTCTCTCTCTGTATCTATCTATCTATCTCGTGCTCGTATTTCCTAGTCTTTCACCATCTTCGCCCTCTTTGCCAAGCGAAAGTAACGAAAGATTAACGGTGCCCTTTAAGCTCCGTTCTTTGAATGCGCGACCATTTCAACCCTCGGCCACACGTAAAGAATGTACGACGTTTTCCTCTCGGAGCATTATATATATATATATATATATATATATATGGGTGTGTATGTATTATGCACGTATACCTATAAGAAGGACGCGGCTCGCGTTTGCCAGCCGGAAATTAAATTATTCTTTACCCCGACCTACCCTGGAACGGGTACTCTCTGTTCTTTCCCGCATTTCGGTCCTTCACTACACATGTATATATACAGAGCACCAACATCTTCAAATATGTGCACGCAGGTCACCCTGGTACAAAGAACCACTTTGCCTACTCGCATTACATGCGTGTGCGCGTGTCTACAACATCGAGGAATTATAATGCGAAATATTTGTCATTAATTTAAAAAAGTCCAATGAACATTCTCCCGTAGAAGAAATGACTTGATGGCATTCAAGAGGGGTGAAAACAAAGTGAAATGGAAAAGTTCTTAATGAATTATTTACACGTATTTCTGTATGTCGACGTACACATGTATCTGAGACCTCAGTTATTTTTATAAGCGTCCGGACAACCGGAAATCAAAACTGCCCTCCCACTGTTCATTTTACGCGGAGCATTGGATGAATGCGGCGGTGATATCAATTATGAATGGAGTTCCCGAGTTGTTTTCCAATAGTTTCGATCCGTTGGAAATGGAATTTTGAATTTCCGCGTTGGTGTTGCACCTTGCGGGTATTCGTATTAGATGTCGCGGCGTTTCGTGGGCGGTGGACCATGCAGGTTCTTGATAAGGGGTCTTTGCACTTTAGACGCTAAAAAAGGCTATTTTCATGAATTTTTTTGGTAGGTTTATATTACAGATATTGATATTAAAGTTGTTATACTTAATAAATAGACTTTTGAAATAAATAAATAAAAAATTTAATGTATTTGGGTAACCCAAACAAATTTTAAACTCGTTTTTCTCGAAACAACGTTTTTCGACGGCTTGTTGAGAAATTTTCGAAACTACTGAACCGGTCCTTATGAAATTTTAGCCACAGATTCTTTACAACTATAGCTGTTGCGCATAGCAAGGATTTTTCTAAATTTCGATATTTACTATTTTTTTGACAAAAACGGTGAAAAACACGTTTTTTTCGAAAAATGTCCGCCATTTTGTTATTTTTGCATATATCAAAAATCGTATGATAGCGCATAAATATACTGAATCTAAAACCGTTTGATTTTTTTGTTTCGGATGATTCACCTCCGAGATTTCATCAACAGCGCAACAGTTTCATAAATAGTGACTCAAATAATTTTTTTTTAAATGTATTTCGAAAGTGTATTTTTTAAGTGTAACAACTTTTATATCAATATCTATAATATAAACCTATCAAAAAGATGAACAAAAACAGCCTTTATTAGCGTCTAAAGTGAGAAGACCCCTTAACTCTTTATACCGCCGTGTGAAAGTTCTGTAACAAGCCATCTGACAAGGAACATCGCTTAAGGGGGGAAGACCACTTAGAAGGTAAACAATTATTTTTTTAGGGATTTTTTTTTCATATAACGAATATTCATGGAAATTTGACTAATGTTAAGTAACTTAAGTAACTTTGTGTGATTTTATTCTATATTTTACGTATGCAAAAACATTTTATTATTTTCAAAAAATGCAAATTGGCATTCGTGTACATCGATGTTCAGAGGAAGTCGTTCAAAACGTTTCCGCACTGCTGGAGTTCTCCCTCGCGCTATAATTGTCTGATACAAAAAAACCAAAATGATTCTTAAAGGTAACACCCATACGCTGTCGGTGAAGCAGAATTTTGGAATTATATGCAAAATTCGCGAAATGACAGGATAATAAAATCAATTTTGTGATTCTTCGTGAAATTTTTGCTAGATTTAAGGGCAAAAGTACGTTTTATTTTTGGAATTAAAATTTTTAGGTTCACCAACAAACTCATGGTACAAGGAAGCTGTGTGACAAATTTCATCAAAATCTGTTGAATAGTTTTTGAGTAATCACTCCAGCAGTTGTGAAAAGTACAGTTTTGAGAAAAACGCGCTCAAAGTTTCAACAAGAGAAAACTTGATGATTTTATTGTCTTACCGGCTAATCCGCGATTCCAGCGTCACACAGGATTCCTTCGTCTTCTTCGTAAAAGCGATTTTCCTGCTGCTGCTGATATCTACGGGCTTTCCGACCCGAAATTCAATAACCCGAAAGGTCGACAGGGAATTCCAACTCACTTCATCAGAGCTCGCACTAAAAAGTTTTTTGGCACTTAGCACTATGCCCTCCGCTATTCTCCGTATTACAATTGATATGTTGGTTTCCAAAAAAAAATCTCTTCCGTAAAGGTCCCTTAAGTGTTCCATGAGAACCTTTTGGGTAGGCGGACATTTTGAGAAGCACTAAGTTCACAACTGGCCCATGGTGAATTTTAAAGTATCTGCGACGCTCCGCGTCAACAACGATGGGAGCAAGACGAAATATAGAAGGGCGCATTTTTCATTGCTTTACATTAGAAGAATTTTGGTTTTTGTTTCATTCAGTATGGTGGACTGCTTGTGGGTGAAACTGAAAAATCACCCCTCGACCCGCTTTCCTTTGAGGGGTGGTTTCCCCCCTTAAAATCGTTTTTCCACCGATAAAAAAAATACTCGTCGAATAGTTTTCAAGGCTTTATCAAATATATGAGTTTCAACAAAATCGAATGCGGACACTTGAGTGATGTTCCCTGTAAGTCCTCAAAAAGAAACCCATATTGACATTTAATCCTATGTTTAAATCAATGTCACACTACGGCTACTAACCGTTCTATGATTTTTTTAGGACAATTCATACAAACTAGATGGCGTTTGTTGGATGAAAGTTTGATGGAAATTCACTTGTCGCGAGATTGCAATATTCAAGTGACCGTAAAATTGGCGAAAATGAAAAAAAATATTTAATAAAAAAATACGTACAAAATGTCGCGTGGCTTTTTGATACAACAAGCAAAATAACTGCTTCAAAGCATTCCATACATTATAAATGAATATTACGACACAACGTAACACGTCTGTCCCACTCCCTTTGTCATTTTCTAACTAGCCCCCTGATTAAAATTTGCACAAACTCAATTAAATTAAAACCTACCGTCGAGAAAGTTATTTTTTAATTTTTACGTCTTGAGTTATGAAAGGTTTAATATAAAAATAAAGGGTAGGTAACTTTTCCTGACCTCGTTATTTATCAAATTTTGCTCTAGTTATATATGAGACGTTCCATGTCTCTTCAGCCAGTAAAAAAAAATCCGGAAAATAATGTTGAACAATCGAGTTACTTTATTGAAAAATATTCACCGAGTGTCGAAATATAAAAAAAAACCATTTTTTAACATTTTTCCATTCAAATGGCTGTATCTTTCGTAGAATTTGACGTATTTACATTCGTAAAAAAAAAACGAAAATGTCCGTCTTTTTATGGCCTTCCAGAAAAAAAATTGATTTAGATTTTATTGAGCAAGTCGAACGTCCGTTTTAGGGTAAAATATGCAAAAATATTTTGTTTCTCAAGAAAAGGCACTCGTTATTTTATTTTTTAAAATTTCTCCGAATTGTGAATAAGAAAAACGGATTTTTGGTATTTTTTATGTTATGGGGTTCTTAAACACCGTGAAGTGACAGCTATTTTTATTTTATTTCTTTTAATTAATGTTCGATTGAAGAGTGTGGAGCACTCGCTGTATGTTTACCAGATTTTGAAATACATGTGACATATATGGAACATATTTTTGAATAACACCAGACTTATGAAAAACGCTATCGTGGATTCAGAGATACTACGATATCCGAAGCCCTTTGATCCACTGCCTCCACTGCCTGATGATAAATGGACGAAAAAAAAACAGAGTTGTCTATTGGTACCTTAGTTTCGGAACTATGACGCTTTGAAGGGGAAAAAAGCTGTTTTTGCTTCGTTTTGTCGTACTTTGTCGTCGATTTTCGTCGTTGATTTGTTCAATCGAATATTAATAAAAAAAATAGCTGTTACTTCACGGTGTTTAGGAATCCCATAATATAAAAAATACCAAAGATCCGTTTTCCGTATTCACAATTCGGGGAAACTTTAAAAAATAGAATCACGAGTGCCTTTTGTTGAGAAACAAAATATTTTTGCATATTTTGCCCTGAAACGGACATTCGACTTGGTCAATAAAATCTACATTATTTTTTTTCTGGAAGGCCATAAAAAGACGCATATTTTCGTTTTTTGCGAATGTAAATACGTCAAATCCTGCCAAAGATAAAGCCATTTAAATATAAAAATGTTAAAAAATGGTAATCAACGAGAAAAAACGTCAGAATTTTTTTTTTTTTAATGTCGACACTCGGTGAATATTTATCAATAAAGTAACTCGAGTTTTCAAAATTATTTATGGATTTTTTTTACTGGCCGCAGTGACATGGAACGCCTCATATGTAATCGCTATTTTTTCAATATTTTATCCCGTTTTATGGTCAGTAGGCATAACCTACATATTTCTCCATCAATATATTTTGCTCCCAAAACTGACAATACGGGCTAGTTCGTTTTTTTCCCACAAAGCAACCCCTATGAGTCAATCTGAATTTTAATCGTCTGTATGTCAGTACCTGTATGAGTACGTCTGCACTTTTATTTCTGCTTCCTCATAGGGGAAGCTTTATATAACGAAAAAACTTTACCATGCGGCGAGTTTTGGGGGCGAGATAAATAACAGCAATAGACAAGTTTCCTAGTTGCATAATTTTACTTTTCAAAATTGAATATACATTTCTTCGTTACGAGGCAAAAAAATTATCACGGAAACTAAACCTCTTCTAACAACGAAAGCGTTTCACCGATTTTCACTAAATTCATTTAGAACATACTTTCAGTGTACAGTATTGAGGCGCGACAGTTTAGCGAGGTATCTCAAAAACTGTAGAACTTCTCACATGTATATAAAAAAAAAAATGCGTGCGTACATAAAAGTACTCGGAGCCACACATACCGACGTTCTTTTCTGAATATCATTTTTGGACTTTTAAGAACAGTCACAATACATTGCTACTAAAATCGTGAAAAAAGTGTTGGATGTCGATGGCGATTTACTTTACAGCCATTACCATAAAGTTGCGAAGTTTTTGAGAGAAAAAAAGTAAAAACGAAAATCTTCTATCTACTTGTGTGTTTCGATTGAGCCACCAAGTAGCACCTCGAAGTCTGCTATAACCTCAATTCTATGCGGGATTATTAAACTTTAGAATATACAATGATAAATTGGATTCATGTGGAATTTGTTCTATCGAGTTTACGTGAAGAAGTTTCAATTATATCTGCAGCTCTCTCTCACTCTCTCTCTCTCTCTCTCTCTCTCTCTCTCTCTCTCTCTCTCTCTCTCTCTCTCTCTCTCTCTCCCTCTCCCTCTCACTTTTCGATCGTCGCTATGTTCAACTTTGGACAATGTTCCGAAAGGCCCCAACTTCCGATGACGCTGAAATTTGGCACAAACCTACCTTTTAAAATATTAAGACAAACCCTAAAGGGATTTCTGGCCACTCGCAATAGTTTTCGGAATGTTGAATTTTTAAGCTTTTTTTTTAAGGGTAAGGGTTTATTTAGAAATGATTGGGTTTTTCATAATGTTGAGTATAGAGGATGGGAGTATGAGGAAGGTCCTTTAAGTCGAATATCTTAAAAATCACCTTTTCCGACTAATATATGTGTGTGTGCGTGCGTGGAAGGGTGCGTGTATACACCTAGTACACAAAGGGATAGAAAAGCCACAGAGGCCGAAAGGTTAACTTCCGTTGCCTAAAATTTCATTACCACAAATTTGAATAATTATATGTGTGTAAATAGCGCGTGTGGTCGGCCTCCATCTACACCATCCTCTTCCGTCCCATGTGTCAGTATAGGGCGCAAGCGCCAGCGAGACTGTGCATAGACGAGGCCACCGCCGCACTCCCTCGTCGACGGCTCTCATCGTCGAAACGCCAAAATTCGCCAACACGTACTCTCGTCGAAAGCCCACTGCTAACGAACTCGATGTTTCATCGTCCTCCGACGAGCTCCCCCGTACCGCTTCTTTCATTCATTGGGTCCTTGAGACAACAGAGAGGACAGCCACAAACGCTAATTTATTCGTCCGCACTTGTCCGCACGAACGCTCGGCAAAACAAAAAGGAATCGCTGAAAAAAAGCGAATTGAGGGAAGGGTGGATGAAAAATCGAGTTCTCTCGTCAACCCCGCTGGGAATCGCAGGGAGAGAGAAAGAGCGAGAAAAAGGCGAGAATAAAAAAGAAAAAAATCATTGGAAAATCTTCCCAAGGGCAAACATTTTTTAGAGGTATATAAAATGTCAGGACCACGCGGTTACATGATCTAAATACACAAATAAGTATTCCTGAGGCAATCCATCGGCATTTAATTTACCCTCTGACTTTTCTGATTGACAAGAACCGGTGACGAAAAAAACTGCTGGTTTTCGTGATTTTTTTTAAAAGAAAGATTGCTTCACTGTTTTTGAGACTTCGGGTATGTTTTTTTGCTACTTTTGGCTATTAACGTGGTGTTTTTCGTCTTTAAAAATAGCGGAGGTATGGCACGGTCTTCTGAACGGGTTGCGGCGGACGTTGACAGACGGCGTGACACGTAGAGTCGGCGGAAGTAATCTGAAAAAATCCCACGAAGATTTTTCTTTCATTGACACTCATACGCAGAATATGAACCAAGAAAAAAATAGAAATATTGAAAATCGATGAAATGGTACGCGTTGAAATAAAAATATTGAATTTTTCGAAAAAAATTGCTACATTTTGCAATAAAAATATTTTCTTTTTAGTTTTTAAAAACATGTAGGGTCATATTTTAGACAATGAGGCTAGAAAGTTTTATATAAAATTTCATCAGTATCGGTCGATTAGTTATTTAGCTATACGTAACGCCAATTATGGAAATGCAGTTTAGAAGACCGTGGAATACGAACTTTTTGAAGATTAATTTAAAAAAATACCATGGAACAGCCAAAAGTAGTGATAAAAATACTTTAATTTGAAAAAAAATATATAATAATCAGCAATTTTTTTCCTCATCTAAAGGTATCGACCCCCTTAACCGCAAAGCGCGCATGAGAAGCTCCCAATAATTTATTTACACGTTCGTTTTACTTATCAGCACGTCCCCTCTTATCTCTTGCTCTCCTCCTCTGTCTCGCTTCGACAAGGCTGTGGGGGGCCGAGGGGAGGTGATACGATCTTAGCAAAATTCCTACGGGCATAAGCAGGATCAGCCACGGATCTCGATTTATACATGAGAACACGTATATGAGCTTTGCGTTTACCATCCATTAGCAACCCTCGGAAAGGGTGTGGAGAAGAATCAAAGAGCCATCGAGCTCTTTGCCATTTTGAAAGTGAACCCATCAAAGCCGATCACGTTGAAAGTGTTAGAGCCCGAGTCGATTAAACCTGACATCGATTTTTCCCGTTAGCCCAGCGCTGCTAATTGATGAGCAATTTTCCTTAAGCTTCCGCACACCATTTGTTCCCACTCGTTTCAAGCCTATTTGATCGACATGGAATTCTTTTTTTGAGGCCGTCGGAGGGTGTTTTCTTTTCTGCATCGGAAACTTTTCGAATCGCGAAAATCGGACAAACCTACAGGGTGTCTCGAAATGACCTGACATTTTAAACTATTAATAAAACGTAGGGAAAGGAGTCCCAAAACGAGCACCCGGCCTAAAGCGTCGTGAAGCCCAAATGCGGTCGACCGCGTCCGTCGCGTGGCAAAAAAAAACAAAATTCCACGGGTTTTGAAAAAAAAAAAAAGAAAAGTATGTACATCGTGTTTTGTCTATTTTTGAGCAAAATAGATCAAGACGAAAATGTGACTACCGTCTTATACCTATTTCACTTTGTTTTATTCATGTTTGCTTCAATGTATTCCAATCATTTGTTGGTCAGGTTTGAATAAAACGTCACGTAGCGCAAAAGGGACAAGCGGGCAGGGCAAAGCGAGCACATGCCCGCTATGCTCAGTGGCAGATGACCATGTGAAATTAAGGGGTTACCCCCACTTGCGATTTTGAAAAAATCGATTTTTTTTATTGCATTTTTTTGAAGTATAAGTATCTGAGAATATGTCCTGAAAATTTCAAGTCGATCCGAACAAAATTGACTGAGATATGAGCGTTGAAAGAGAAGAACCCGTTGTGTAAACGACCGGAAATTGAAACTTTAAATGCGTTTTTCTCAAAATGGCATTTCTGAAGTCGGTGACCAAGATTACTCGAACACTAATGAACCGATCTTCTTGAAATTTTGCAGGCTTATTGAATCCATAAAAATGTAGCCTTTAATCGTTCGATTTTTTTTTTCTTCGAAAAAAATGTCCGTTTTATAGCCAAAAAAACGGCCGTTTTTTCCGTTAAAATCGAATCATTAACTTTGACTGTCCGCCATTTTGTGAAAAATGAATATTTTTTAAAATCCTTCGATTAAAGACTAGTTTATACTTATATTTGACTAAATCCATCCGCATTTTTTTTTCAGATGATCCACTTCGCCGCAATGTTGGTCACCGCAAACTGTGTATATAAAAACATTATTTCATTGACGGCCATTTGCCACTAAACAATGTAATATTTTTCAATAAAAAAATTACTGAAAGTTCTTCAAGATGTGTTCTTTAAGATGGTATATTGATCGATGAAAAAAGTTTTGTAGTTTTCTTCAAAAAAATTCGAGAAAAAGGCCTTTTTTGCGCTACAAGTGGGGGTAACGCCTTAAGATGATCATAGAAGATCGAAGTGACTTTAGAGATCGAAGTGACATAGAAGATATGTGACTTTATTTTAATAATTTTCCCATTTATCTATCTATGTAGGAACTGATCAAAACGCCATCATTTATTGCAACTATGGTCTTTACATGTTTGAAAGTGGTATTGTTACCTTCTTATAACGATATCCACTATTATTTTCAAATGGTAAATAAATATGAAAGAAATACACAAGTTTCTTGGGATGAGAGTCTAAAGGATTTGAAAACTAAGGAAACGCCAATAAGGTAAAAAAAGAAACAAACCTCAGACAAGAAAAATGACGTGTGCATTATATGCAACGAACCAAATATGGATCCTCCCACCGAAGACTGTATTCAATGCAATGATTATCAAATGTGGGCTCATAACGCATGCACTGTTCACCCTTGTGTTGGATCATTTTACTGTGAAAATTGCCAAAAAAATAGAGTTTACTGATTGTTGAGAAGACACGTTAAGTTTTTTTATTTTTTTTTATGATAATAATAATGATTCCCCCTATGATTCCCTATTTTCTTCTTATTGATGCCTAATCTCAGGAAAAAATGCAGGGTGCTCGCTTTACCCTCTACGTGTTCACTTTGTCCAGAAGCGGTGCCCGCTTTAAGCTACGCCCCTGGGCAAAGCGGGCACTTCTTAAAGTTTTAAAATTCGTTTCATTATTTGTATTTTGAAGATTTACTGGAAATGTGTGAATGTAATATTAAACTACGATAAATTTAAGACACGACACAAAAAAAACACAAAAAAAAATGTTCACCATTTTCGTAGTGAATTTTCGCAATTTCTATGCGTTGCTCGATCGTGTAGTTTTCCCCGACTAAACCGCAATACTTCCCGATGCCAGTTGTCAAAGATTATTATTTGATGTTCGTCACACAAAAAATGGCGCGCAATTAAAAATGTCAGGTCGTTTTGAGCCACCCTTTAGAACCGATGGTCATATAGCATTCGTTTGCTGCAACTTTTACATTTTTTACGTGACAATAGTGCAATGACGGCACAACGTCATTGAACCAACCACCCAATGATAAAGTCCAAAAAACGCGAAATCGTTCGATGCGAACGTTGTTCCTCAATAGAAAAACCGTACACTGGTCAGGCATTTGCACTATTGGAGTCGATTGGGCAAAAAAGGTTTTCATGATGGAACAATGTTAACTGTGTTTCGCGCATCGAGAATGAACGCGTCGGTACAAAGCGGATACACGTGCGACTGGAATTTCGATGCATGTGCAGCACGAACCTCATACACATTCAATTATCAATTGTCCACGGCGAAGCGCGGGCGGTAACCGCAGTTGGCCGTAAACCTTGTCTGTAGATCCTCACCGATCGTGAAATCTTGCTTAGGGAGCCTCTGAATGGCTCGCTAAACTACATTTGAATTCAGTCCAGCGCGTGTGTCTTCAAAAGAACTCGTGTATGAGCCACTTTATGCTGAATTTTGTGGTCATCACGCTCGCTACCCCGAAATCGTTTACTCTTCCAAATGTACCGAACACTGCCATACGAGTGCCGTGGAACAATCTACGAAACAAAAATAACATCTTGGTCTACTAAATACGGTGTTTTTTTACTTGCTAGATTGAATGGAAGGGTCTCGTTTCCACAATGTTTATCTCTAAAACGTTTAAAGTCCGTTTTTCAACTTTACAATGACTTTATCTCTCATCTGTATAAACTCCGAAATCCAACAACTGTACAAGAGTCTAAAGTTTGCAATATTGAACCTCCACAATGATCTAGCCTTATGATTATCCCTACAACGTATTTATTCGGATTTGCATCGACTCTGCAAGAACTTTGTTTACTCAACGTTCAACTGGGCAATATTCTTGTTAACTCTACAATAGCTGATATATCAGGTGTATCAATTGAAGAAGATATATATTGAGGGGCCTATTGAGGGGCTATATCAATGTTTCACTCTTTCAAAAAATCGATTTTTTTGCCTTTTTGGACAGTTTATACTTTTAAGAATATCATTATCATTCATATCATTTACATCAATATAATTTTATCTTGCAAAAATCGATAGTTAAATCTTTAAACGCGTTTTTCTCGAAATGAGATTTTTCAAATTTGCTGACATTGTAACTCAAAGAGCAATTATCCGATTGACTTGAAATTTGAACTGAGTACTCTTGAATATATTTACTCTACAATGACGTAGGATAATTTTGATTGGATGAAAATTGACGATTTGGCATTGAAAAAACCGACCATTTCATAGGCAAGAAAACAGACGTTTTTTTCATAACTACGCCATTTTGTTAGATTTTGATATTTTTCGAAAATCCTACGTCATTGTACAGGAAATACCTTCCAGTTTAACGACATTTTTTTCCTTTTTCGGTTTCAGCTACTCAATCGGCCGGAATCATGTCAGCAGTGGAGGAACTTTTTTATTGGCGCCTCCGAAGGCAGCGCATAAGTCGCGTGGATCTCAATATTTTTCTATGAAAAAAATTATGTAATATAGGTCAAATATAGCCAAATATATTCTTAATTTTTCGAAACATTCAATTGAGTACTTTTCTTCAAAAAAATTCCCGAAAATCACTCAAATTTTCAGCGTTCGCACTGGTAGAGCCCCATAACGCCCACGCGACTATGTTTGAACACTTAAGAGAAAAAGAACGTTTTTTTGCAGTCTACAGCAGATTTTACCCTGCAGGTAAAATCGTTCGTTCATCCCATTTATGGCATTATCTTTGACTTGTGACCCTTCCTATGGGATTAAGAAGGGGTTTTAACATGAAAATCGGCGTAAAATCAAAACATTCGTGGACAAATGTATGAAAAAAATATTTTTAATCGTTAAAAAACGTATTCTCGCTCATTTTGGTATAAAATTCACGGATTTGACTCATACAGCGTATGAGAACGTCAAATATCTTGTTTAATGTAAGTTTAAATTTTAGTTTTAAGGCTTTCACGGCTCTTTATGTAATGAGAAGAGTATGTGGCTTCCGGATGGAGGCCGTGTTGAGGATCAGCGTTGTGCCGACGTTTCGCAAACGTTACAGTCTGCATCATCAGGGCTGAGAGCTCCGATACTGAAGCTCTCGTGTCTCAGGTATTCCTTATATAGTTGCAGTCATCGTTCTGGATCGCTGCACCAGCCAATCAGATTATTGATATTTCTCCTATCATCGCCAACATCTTTATGGAGAACTTCGAGAACAGAATTCTGCAAGAAGCTTCCCTCAAGCCCTCCACCTGGTTCCGATATGTCGATGACACCTTCGTCATTTGGAGTCACGGCAAAGAAAACCTCAATCATTTCTTAACCTTTCTCAACTCCCAGCACCCCAATATTCAATTCACCATGGAGATAGAACAGGAAAATCAAATCCCTTTTCTGGATGTACTGGTGCAACGGAAAAGCGATGGCACTTTGGGCCATAAAGTTTACCGGAAGCCAACGCATACGGATAGATACCTCCATGCTACGTCCCATCACCACCCTTCCCAAAAACATTCGGTCATAAGCTCTCTGGTCTACAGAGCTCTAGCGATCTCCGAACCAGACTCCTTGGAGGTTGAACTAGAACACCTACGAAAAGCTTTAGGAGACAATGGCTACAAGCCAGGCAACATAGAAAGAACGATCAAAAATCTAAAAAGAAAAATAGCTGATCCGAAAACGGTTACAGCACCTGATAGGGAGAATGAAGGACAAATAACCGCAACAACTTCCCTTCCATACCTTCAGGGCATAACCGATCGCATAGGGAGGGTCCTTGGAAAACATAACGTGCGAGTCATCTTCAAACCTCAGAAGAAACTAGCACAAGTGATTCCGAGTGCAAAAGACCAAAGACCACCATTGAGTGCACCAGGAGTATACAAGATACCCTGCTCATGCGGTAAAGTGTACATAGGAGAAACCGGGAGGAAGATCAGTACACGGATCAAAGAACATCAACGGTGTATCAAATATGGCCATATTACACAATCAGCGCTGGCCGAACATTGGATGGAGACTGGTCATGCCATCCAGTTCGACAAAGCCCAAAGCCTGGCCCCATCAAACAGCTATGTTTCCAGGAAACACCGAGAAGGCTTGGAAATCCGAAAACATCCGGACAATCTAAACAGAGATGGAGGATATCACGTCAATCCTATTTGGCACACCGTCCTCCCGGTTTTTTAATTGACCAGCTGATCAATTAAAACATCTGATTGGCTGGTGCAGCGATCCAGAACGATGACTGCAACTATATAAGTTTAAATTCTTATATATATCTCGTCTTTCTTCTTCAATGGAGATTGCACCTGATATATCAGCTGTCGTCTAGCTAACAAGAACATTGCCCATTTGAACGTTGAGTACTCAAAGTTCTTCTGGAGTTGATATATCATAGAATTAATGCAATATTGCAAATCTGTATTATGTAGTTGATGCAAATCCTAATAAATACGTTGCAGACATAATCATGAAGCTAGATCGCTGTAGAGGTTCAATATTGCAAACTTGAAACTCTTGTACAGTTGGTAGATTTCCGAGTTTACATAGATGAGAGATAAAGTCAATGTAAAGTTGAAAAACGGACTTGCAGTGTTGTAGAGATAATCATTGTGGAAACGAGACCCTTCCCATTGAATGCTGTCAGCTCGTACGTACTTGACCGAAACCAACGCAGCATAAATCGTCGTAAAGTTGAAGAATCTATCGGTCACATTAGGATAGACCGACAAGGCCGACGCTAGTGATTAAACATTCCATGCTTACAAAAATGTTTATAACAGCGTGGCCAAATTCCAAAACCGTTTGAAACTTACAAAGTGTGCAGCGGACTTTGCGATAGCCAACAGCATACTAAACGGAGAGGAAAAGGATTAAGAACAGCCATGATTCGGCGGAACCGAAGTGGAGCGGCTCGTATATACTATGTACTCTGAACGCGTATCGATGTGTATGCGTGCATATATTTGTATATACCACGATAAAATTTAAAATGGACGGCGAGCGTTAGAGCGTGAGAAAGATCGCCTGAGGAATATAACTTCTAGCTTAAAGTTTTACCCCTACATACTCTATATATATATATATATATATATATATATATATATATATAGCTAATTTATCGAGCCCTCGTTTACTCTATGCATAAAATACTAACATGAAAGACTTCTCTTTACATTTCGTTGAATCCTCGTTAGGAAATATATGGTGTCTTGAAATGACATGACATTTTAATTTATTAATAAAACTTATTATTTATTTGAAGATTACGAATATTTTTATTTTAATATAAGGTACAACCATGGAGGTTATGTGTGGAATATCCGATAAATGGCTGCCTCGTCCCTGTTTTCACTCTTATGACGAAATTTTCAATAACATTTTCGCATAATTGCGAAGTAATATCATCAATGGTGCGTCCAATTGCTTCCTTGAGCTACGTAATGGTCTGTCGATTATTGGCATACACTTTACCTTTTAGAAAAGCCCAAAGAAAGAAGTCCAATCAAGTCCTATGCATCAACAATGCAGCTAATAACAATTTTCATGCGTTCCTCGATCGTGCAATTCTCCATGACGGGACCTCAATACTTTCTGATGTCAGTTGTCAAAGATTAGTACTCTATGTACGCCACAAAGAAATAATGCGCAATTTGAAATGTCAGGTCATTTTGAGGCACCCATTGCTATATCAATACAAAGCATGCATTCTTCATAAATACATAATTTTTAATTTATTGCGGTCTTAATTAATTACTGAGTTTGAACGTACACCTTTGCGGGTTTTTACGTATTACCCTTCCCAATTGAATCCTTTTCCATCACTCCCTACCTACACTTCGGTAATCTAATCTAGCTTCTGTTATATTCATAGCCATCTTAAGATACAGTATACCGCATTTGCCGAGGGAACAGGGAAACTGAAGAAAACCCGTACGGGTATAGACCCCATATTCTTCTGATTTTCTGGTGCAGACATGTGCTCAAGTATCTACACCCCAAGATCTCAGAAATATTAGCCTTCCACTCTTTGGTTGACGCACGAGCCGGTACACGGCTGAGCGGTCACCGCTCCCAGTATTGGCCATGCACAACACTGCTGAGCTCGATGTACCGTTGGTTGGTAATGAACACATATGGCGTGCGTACAGAATTACCACAAACTCGTCCCGGCGACATTTTTTTCACTATCCTTCTACTTGTTGCACATGACATCGTCTATTTTTCCTATTTGCCTTTCGCGAAAACGTCGAACTCGTAATCCGATGTTAAATAAAAAAGATCGATTTTTTAATCATAAAATTATGCTTTTGTGATAGTAAAACAGAATGGCAGAGGTTTAAAAAACAAATTGACGCTTACACGTTACTGTAAATAAATGTGACACTTGGGGAGATTTTGCATACGTAAAAACCTCAAAATTCTTACAAAGTCGAAAGCTAAGGTAACTTTCGTGCACTAAATGTGTGGAAGTGGGTTTGTGAATGCAAATTGGAGTAATTTGCAGCCTACAGTGACAGAGTTTCTGAGTGACGATCCTGATTCAACGCTGCAGACATGCATAGCACCAAAGCTTCATTGTGAATTTAACTTTTGACGTATTACTTTTCGTGATATTTGATCAGAGAGATAAGAAACAAGTCCTGTATAACGTTATATTGCCATTTCTGACTGAAAACTAGTACTACACGAATATGCGCTATCTGTTCCTATAAGATTGTGACGTCACAGCGCGTTCGTGTAACTTCGGATGCGCACGGCGCGTTCTTGCTGAGTCGAATACAATAAAATTTTCAGTGACATAATTTTGTTAATTGTTAAAAAAAAACTTTGTTATAAAAACGGCACATGATCTCTACAATTAAAAAAAAAAATTAATAATCAAAGCACTATTCGATAGCCATAAATTGAGGAATGCTACAAAACCCCAACACTAGTGTAGTGGAATTTACTAATTGCGGGAGCCCTTCTCGGTTTTCGAATTACATATATATATATTTGTCCAAGAGAGCAAACTCGGTACATGTACATCTATGCGTATAAAAATGTAACGCTCATTCCATCCAAATGGGCAGTAATTAAGGGAAGCTAATTAACGATGTAGCCTCTCATTTTGCATACAAAGGGTGCGTGCGAGTTCGAGCCATAGTCGGCCATTCCGCCAGGATATACTTGCCCGCAACTGTACGAACGAGCTTTTTCGTCTCTACTGTTATCGTTCCATTGTTCATCTCACTACACGGACGGTAGACCATGGTTAATCCTATTCAGACGGAATCTTATGCCAACATCCGCATAGCCCAAGGAACATCATACCCTCGTGATGTGGGGTGATATATTCGTTGTGAAAAATGTGGCTCGTCGATCATACACGCGGCAACGAAAATTCGACCGAAGAGACGAAATCTGTGAAATATATCGGCCATTTCTTTTGTTTTTCTTCCCTTGAGAAATTCGAAAATGCGTGATACGAACGGGATTTTCCGGGATAACGATTTATATGGAAAACGAGGAGACATCGCTTTTCGAGTACAGGGAGAAAGAAAACGCAGCGGCCTTGTCATTCTCTATATTTCAGCTCACTATCATTTATTAATGCGTCAAACTATAAGGGATACACTAGATCTATGTGCATGTATGTTTTAATATATAGATATACGTATACAGGGTGTCCCAGAAATAAATGCGTTCCCTGGAATAGGGGGTTGTGGGTGAAATTCTGAGTCGATTGATATAAGCATGTGTGGGTCTCAGATCAAACCCCGAATTATTATTGATTTTTTAAGGCGGGCCAATAAGGTGCCCCCGATGAGACGGCGGACGTCGGTGTAGCGATACGCGCGGGCAGTGGTGCCTGGCGGGAGCCTATAGGTGCGAGCGCACCTGATCCCATGTAGAGGTTGGAATGAGTTGCCCAATGTTACGATCAGGCCAATATTGGGTCCATCGTATAAGCCAACAAAAGAGAAATAATATTAGCCCATTACTGTTCCGCTCTAAACTGAAAACTGGCACAATATCGGCTTATCTCTAAAGCCTGTCCTGGCCCATCTTTAAAAACTAATGAACAGGCGTGATAGTTAAACTAAATTTGCCAATTTAAAAACTGGTAATGCTAAAATACAAGCAATTACAACCGATGTGTTGGTCTAGTGGTTAGCGTACCTGCCTCTGAAATCAACACATCGGGAGGTCGCGGGTTCGAATCACCGTCTCGTAGTTTCGGCGAGAAATAAAAACACAGGCGTGACGTGCTCCAGCTCTACACAGACGCCGCGCACACGGACCGGTACGTGTGTGTGTCGGATGTGTATGGCTGTAGCCTGTGAGCTATTTCTCGACGAAACGCGACTAGCTCCGAGGCTGGGAAGCGAACTCGTGACCGGCTGTATTGGTATAGGCTTTCCGCAGTTTCCCTATACCCATGACAAAAAAAAAAAAAAAAAAAAAAAAAAAAGTCATGGTGAATGCGATACAGAGGGGGAAGTCGGCTGCGGCCGCAAGGTGGGGACCGATTAGGGATGTGGATTGGAGAAAATGGTGGGGAATGTAAAAAGGGGGAAAATCCCTGTACATGGAAGCTAAAATTGGCGCAGCGTTCGCCGTAGCAGATATACACCATCATCTACAAGCAATTACATTGGCCCATTATTGTCCCGTTATAAATTGAGAACCGGCACAATATCGGCCCATTACTAAAGATTATCCTGGCGTATCTTTCAAAGTCTCAACCCCCTGTACCATGGAACGCATTCAGTTCTAGGGCACCCTGTATATACACACTTATACATATACATGTGTGTGTATATACACATATATATATATGCCCATGTTATAATTCACAACTAAACAGATGAGTCGAGAAGCGTCTGCCCTCGTAAAGCTGCGACTTAGCGAGTGTCACTTTATTGTATCGCCATAGAGGCATGTTAACGTTGGATCGAGAAACCCTACCCATCGGGATATGATGTCACAAGCACATCGTGTGAGTTTATGGGAAGCTCGAGGCGCACTGCTCTCTCTCTCTCTCTCTCTCTCTCTCTCTCTCTCTCTCTCTCTCTCTCTCTCTCTCTCTCTCTCTCTCTCTCTCTCTCTCTCTCTCTCTCTCTCTCTCTCTCTCTCTCTCTCTCTCTCTCTCTATTTCTGTCCCTCTCCCTACTCCTTCGTGTCTTTTTTTCCCTCACCCTGTATCTATGTTGATGGCGAGAGGACTCTTGGTGCATAAGCGTCGAGAGTTGAATCTCGATTACCATCTGTCTCTCAACGTCACGAAGGTGCTTATAATTTACCTACAAGCAGTGCGATTGTCATTAAGCACTGACGGTCATTGACAATTGTTCAGCACATCGATAGATACAAACGAGCTTGACGAGGATTCGTTTTGTGAGTGAGAAAGAAATAAAAACAAAGAATACGTTGTGATTGCTGAAGAATATTGTTGACTGATGATAGTGCTTTCATTGTTACATTTGTGCACTTAAGGGGTGAGATACCTCTAGACGAGGAAAAAATTGGTTAATTTCATGATTTTTTCAAGGAAAGATTTCTTCACTATTTTTGAGACTTAGAGTATGTTTTATTACTACTTTTGGCTATCACATGATATTTTATTAAATGTATTAATCCTTACAAATGACGGAGGAATGGCAAAGTCTTCTGAATGAGGTGCGGCGGGATTGATCTGGAGGAAAAAAACCAACGAACATTTCTTTTTGTTCACACTCATACGCATATGTACCACGATATAAACCAAGAAAAAGTGAGAAATGATGACAATTAATTATGCGGTACGCTTGAAATAAAAAAAAAATGAATTTTCCGAAAAAAATTGCTGCATTTTGCAATAGAAAAATACTTTTTCTTTAGAAACATTTCGGGTCATGTTTTAGAGAATGAGGTTATAAAAATGTATACCAAATTTCGTCAGAATCGGTCGATTTATTTTTTAGCTATACGTCACGACAGTTTTGAAAATGCAGGTGAGAAAACCGTGCCATGCCTCCGCCATGTTTGAAGATTAATACCAAAAAAATTCAAAATAGCAGCCAAAAGTAGTAACAAAACATACCTTGGTGTAAAAAATATGGAAAAAAAGCTTGCTAAAAAAATTATAAATATCAATAACTTTGTTCTCGCCTAAAGGTATCTCCCCCCGTAAAGACGATGTTGAAGTTCGCATCATCGGAATGCAGCAAAAATTAATTGCTTTTAATTGTTTAATGTTGATTCGGGCTGTGCAAATCACGGAAACGTTTTGACGTATTCTTGATAGAGATTTACGACCTCGGCTTGAAAAAAAGGCTTTGGATGATAAGAATAAAGAAATGGAAAGTGAACGAAAAATATGGTTGCATTCCAACGACGCAAGCTTCAGCCTCTTCATGAACAATCAACGACTCTGCACTTCCCTGCTATTTGACGAGAGAAAATACTCACCATTTTCGCCTCTCCACGGTCAAGGGATCGTTTCGTGGTCCGCTGACACGCCAATATATTGTATATCCAGTCGCAAGTCTGTGAAATTTTTTCTTAATTGCGGCATATTGTGAAAGCCTCGAAACCGCAGATTCTTCACGTCAAGTTCGCGTATCCCTGTCTATTTCTTTCTCTCTCCCTATTTTCGCATAAAGTTCCAAAAAGGACATACCTTCGATTAATTTGGAATCTTGTGTGCCCATGTATTTTTACTCGCTGATCACGAATATGATCGTGATAATACCCGCAAATTCAATTCTCAAGATCAAAAGTCACAAAAACTGATTTAAAAAAAATTATTTCAGTGTAATAAACGTTGATCTTAGAGAAATATGTTTCCTACAAAAGTTGTAGCCTGTGAAAAGATTGATATTTTATGTTCTATACAAGATTTGTCTAAGACCAATCTGTTTCGAGGAAAATGGGACAAGGCTCCAAAAAGTACATTTTCCTAAACTTCTTAGTTTCGATATTATCTGCTTACGCACTTTAATGCGCGAGGGTTGCAGTTTGATCTTTAACCCTATACGCATACCTAAATAACAAGCAATACACAACACACAACACAACAAACAAACCAAAACAGACGACACAACTAACAACACATAACCGAACAACGAACCCAAACAAACCCAAACAACACTCAATACAATAAACAAATCCAAACAAACTCCAACCTTCCCACGGTAAAGTGCGTAAGTAGATAACATCAAAACGAATGGAACTTAGCAAAATGTGCTAAAGCATTATCCCATTTTTCTCGAAACAGAATGATTGTAGACAAAAACTGTATAGAACATAAAATATCAATCTTTTCATAGGCTCCAACTTTTATGTGAATCATTTTTCTCTAAGATGAACATTTATCAAAATAAAGTAGAAACACTTTAAAAAAATTAGTTTTAGTGAGTTTTGACCTTAAAAATTAAATGTGCGGGTATTTTCACTATCATATTCGTAATCAGCGAGTTAAAATACATGGGATATACGAAATTCCAAATTAATCGGAGGGATGTCCTTTTCGGAACAGCACCCCTCTTTTCCTTCCACCCTTCGGAAGGTAGGAAATAATTCGACTTAAATCCAGGCCCAGTATATGTATATGTCATATCTAACGCTTGCACAATGTTCAACGTTGCTTTTCCTCTGGATATTCCATCGTAAAATTCTACCCCACAACTCTGCTCAACCGTGCTTTCGCACAACTTATCCTAACATTGGCCCTTTATTCTCGCTCTTCGCCCTTTCTCTTTTTTCGTTTTCTCTCTCTCTCTCTCTTTCTTGATCTCTCTCTTGCCCTCGCTTCGTCTTTCATCACACACTTTCTAGCACTATAATTAAAACTTCCTACAGGCCTTGCAGTCGTAAAGCGGTTGAAACGCACCGCTTATTTCCGCCTCTTCGCTCGCATACATTAATTGAGAAGTCGTCTTTTGTGTGAACGCATATATAACGATCAAGACGGCCTTAGCCGCAAAAGAAAAATATAACATAGAGCGAACGGAAGGGCGAGGCTGCGATTAAAAGGGAGAAAGGGCGTTTAGTAAACAGCCACTTCTTCGTCCTGCCAGAACTTCGGAAAGCCAAACTTCTTGCCTCTCTCCCTCTCTCTCTCTCTCTCTCTCTCTCTCTCTCTCTCTCTCTCTCTCTCTCTCTCTCTCTCTCTCTCTCTCTCTCGCCTACCCTTTCTTGCGCTCCCGCTCTCTTGTTCAGTGGCTTTATGCCCGGTGGCTTCCCCGTCAAGATTTAATGGCTTGCATTCTTAGGAACGTAAAAAGAAAACTGTCGAGGGTTTGGCAGCTTAACCGTTCAGAAGAAACTGCTTACACGGATAACGTTTACCGAGCTGATTTTTTGGATCTTAGTTAACGTACGTACCATTCTACGACTGTGGCGTTCTTCCCTTTTCTCGTAGACATCATTCTACGTCATTCGAACGTTTCCATTCTTCTTCAACGGGTTACATCTAGTTTGTAACCGGGAAAAAGCGAAATTTTGGTAAATTTCTTTTGGAAAAACGTGTACACATTCTCAATTTTTTTTTTTATTTGTGAGTATGTTTTTAAGGTAGTACGAGCGCGCAATCTTGTTTTCTATAGATTTTTTTCAAATTTTATCCAGACATTATTCATATCATTATGCATGTTTGAGTGAAATTTCAGAACAGTCAACTATTTAGATTGGGAGATAGTGGGTTTTAAAATTGCAGGGTCTGCATTGAAATTTAGACAGAATAATTTTCCGTACAAAAATATTTGTCCCCTATAATAAGAAGAAATATACCAACACCACAGAGCAGTATTGTTCAATATTTCGAGAAAAAAAATAATTATCGTGTTCCTAAAGTTAAAAATGTCATAAAAAAATATTTGCATTATAAATGTTAATATTTTATATTGTTTATGTTATCTTCATTGACAAATAAAAGTGTCGGTTCATTCATAGCTGATTAAAAACTTGGTTCGATAAAAAATTACTTCCAAATAAAAATTTGTGTTGCATCATGATTTTAAATATGCCGCGCAAACTCATTGTCAGGTCATTGCATAAGTGGAACGATGCGGTGTTGCCATATGTCTTCTTATCATAGGGAAAAACATTTTTTACGGAAAATTATTCTGTCGAAATTTCAATGCAGACCCTGCAGTATTAAAAGTAGCAATTTTAAAACCCATTATCTCCCAATCTGAATAGTCGACTGTTCTGAAATTTCACTCAAACATGCGTGCCGATATGAACAATGTCTGGTTAAAATTTGAACAAAATCTATAGAAATCAAGATTGCGCGCTCGTACTACCTTAAGTATCTTTTACAATTTTTGTATTCAAAAATATTTATAAATGTGATAAATGCAATGATTTGTGCAGACCGCTGTTTGAAAAACGTCCTTCGCGGTGACCACACTGCTCGGAAACAAATCACCCGAAATAACCAAATCAAAGGCATCTAGTTTTCGCATGAAATGATCTAGTGATTGGACGAAGGGTTTAATGAAATATCGATTTTTTTAAAATGGCTGCCGTCCAAACTGAAAGTATCTTTCGGTGGAAAAAACGCTCTCTTGTCGTTGAAAAAAAAACCATGCTTTAAAAAAAATTCTCTTTTCAAACACTACCTTTTCGTATGGATAAGAAGCTTGTAAAATTTGACGTTGATCAGTGTAGCGATTTTTGAGATATCGTGGTCATCGAGTTTGTAAGTCATTTTGAGAAAAACTCGTTTAAGGAGGTTGGAGCGTTAGCCACAATTAGGTTAAAACCGAAAAAAAATATACGTTTTTGTCTAGACTGTACTGAGTTTTGACGAATTTATAAATATTTTATCAGCCTAAAACACCGAAGATAAAGAATAGTTTAATGTATGTAATTTTACGTGCCGTTAAATGGGCAAAACCTTCACAGTACGAGTGATGGAATTTTTACGGCTATTCAACACCATTGAACACCATTCAAACCATATATATTCAATATTGAACCATCATGGTTTAATAAAAGATTACGAATCTTGGCTGGCGAATGGAGAACATCGCTGTCAACCTCGATGTCCGCAAAGTTGCTGTACTTCCGCAACACTTAATATTAATTAATGGTAATGATAAATAATCTAGTGTTATGAATATAAATAGGCATAATTATAAATAACTCCAAATTTCATTCTGAGTTGTACAAAACATTCACTGACGCAGTTTTTTGTGACAATAATAGATAATGTTATACTTTTCCGTTGGTAGTAACACAAAAGTTTTTTTTTATTCACGTAATGAAAATATAAGAACCTATAATTTTGTTTTTTAATTATATATTTTATGAAAAATCAGCATCTACAGAATAAATCAATATCCTGTATACATTATTTTAAGGTTCATTGAAAAAAAAAAAATTCATAAACCATCGTTTGACTCAGCTGGAGCGATCCAACCTCCTTTATATTTTTATTTATCAATTCTCCGTAAAACAACTCGTATTTTACAGCCTCCTCCAATCGAATGATTTCTACTGTTAGCTTGAGTTCATTTTTTTGCATGTACGAAAATTGCTTTTCATTTCTTCCATGATCTGCCCGTGAAATTTTACTCACTCGCATATATGTATTAAATTATGTTTGGATTTCCATGATTATTTTCCCTCTACGAGAAACAACAATTAAAACTGTTTCGCGTTGCGCTTGCGCGATTGCAGGGAAGATCATACAGCACCCACGGTACACTGACAGAAAAATTCTATTGATATTAATTAACCGCGACTATTTGATTTTTTTAAAATTTAAATTAACTATATTTTTCGTGACATCAAATTATTCCTATTGCATTCCATTATTGAAATTATTTATTTTAAATAGATTTATTTATTCAAATCAAAATCTATTTAATATCTTTTGATAACTGAATATTTTATTTAATCGTAATAAATCTGTAATCCGGTTTTATCTATTCAATAAACCATTTAGTTGAATCAACTAAATGTATCTGTTTAATTTTTTCAATTTACATTAATAGAATTTTTGTAGAGTTAACCATTTTTCTATTTGATTGAACTAATGGTCTGTCTTTATTGCAACCTACACATCAAAGGGGGGTGGGGGCAGAGAGGGTGGCGAGGGGAATTATATATATATATATATATATATATATCATGTTTAAAAAATCTATAGCATGTTATTCGATAACACTCTCTCATTATCACAATGATATTAACTAATTTATATGGTTTATGTGATACAACAAATAATTATAGGAATTAATTTGGTCTCTTATGCCATATCTGCAACCAGGATGTTACAAGCACTCGGTATATAGGTGAAATATTTTCTTCAAAAAAAAATATCATTATAGAAGGCCAGAAAATGATAAATTACGATACAAAATCATTGTGGTAAAATTCTCAATTAAGTCTTGCATTTAATTTTGGAATTTTGAAATATTTTATGCATACAATAAACTAGAATTTACAGTGTATATTCTAAGCAAACAAATATTTATTTAAATCGAACATTAATTTATTTAATTTAAATATATTTAATATTTAAAAAGAATAGCTGAAACAAATAAGCGAAAAAATATTTGCAACAAATAAGAGCATAGTAGGTCGTGAGACAAGGAAAAAACCAATTCGATTAAAATAGATCCTATTTAAATTAAATATCTTTTTGGTATTGTAGACCATTTTGCATCACCCTTCGATAAATATTTTTTTTTCTGCACACTTGGAAAAAAATCAAAATATTTCCCGCCGCAGTGGTTTGTTGACAGACCGATCAATAGCCCCCTCCGTTCGCTCCGTAATGTTCATCGTTTATTATCATTTGAGCGATATCGGCTATCATTCAATACAAACAACAAATGCTCGGATGCGAACTAGCAAATATAAATTTGCATGCACACTGGCGAGCGAGAATCCACGATTAACGGTATAATTACTACGGGCAGTGAGTGTTAATGGAATAACAGCGGCTCGCGTACGTACAATAAATAATCGCGGAACGTGACTGCCACGAATATATACACCCTGTGTGTACGTACTTGGACGAGCAGCTTGCTGAGGGAAGGATGTAATAGAGTTTCGTTATTGCGACAATTGTAATTTGAATAATTTAAAGGTCGAACGAACATCGGGGAAACAGAAATCTGCAACGCTTTTCTCCCCCCCCCCCCCCGCCCCTGACCGAATCGTCACCCTTTCCACAACCCCGTAACCTGAACTTCATAAAATTTCGTTAGTGTATATAAAGGGTGTCTGAAAATGACCTGACATTTTAATTTATTGATAAAACAAATGATTTATTTGAAAAGTACGGATATTTTTATTTTAACATAAGGTACAAACATGGAGGTTATGTGTGGAACACAATATTCGATAAATGGCATAAAGGGCATGGACTTGGAAGACATACGCTACCAACAAGATGACGCAACTTTTTTCTTTGGGCTTTTCAGAAAGGAAAAGTGTATGCCAATGGTCCACAGACCATTCCGGAGCTCAAGAAAACAATTAGACGCACTATTAATGAAATTAGTCCACAATTATGCCAAAGTGTTATTGAAAATTTCGTCAAAAGAGTGACTATTTGTCGGATATTTTGTTCCACACCATAACCTCCATGTTGTTACCTTATATCGAAATAAAAATATTCGTACTTTTCAAATTAATAATATGTTTTATTAATAAATTAAAATGTCAGCTTATTTTGAGACACCCTATACATTGGTGCAATTTTCCGCACATCTGTTAGATATTGCAAATATTCATAATCAATTATGCAATGAGATGCATCAGCATATGCATAATTCATTTTAAAAACAAATTAACATCCACCTGCCTGAAATCATATTCTTATTGGTACACGAAAGCTGTTTTTAAAGAACTGTTTTATATGTGATGATTTTTATAATTGCTGGCAATGATAGGATGAAAATCGGACATAAATAATTATGATTGAAATATTCGAGGGAAATAAATTCCTGGAACGTCATAAATTTGATAATATGTTAACTAAGAGTGTTATTATTCACGAAATATTCGCTCACTCAATATTACTATTGGCCACTGACGTTCAAACACTGAATGGTTTTCTCCCTTCCCCCTTAGTGACTCCACTTTGCCCTTTCCACAACAATGCGATCTGTACTTCAAAAAATTGCGTTAGTATATATAAATTGGCGCAATTTTCGATACATCTGTCAGATATTTCAAATATTCATCATAATCAATTTTGCAATGAGGTGTTGTGTGGTATGAAGTGCATATGCATTATTCATAATTAAAACGAATTAACATTGGCCTGCCTGGAATTATATTCTCATTGATATACGAAAACTGCTTTTGAAAAAATGTTTTTATATGTGAATATTTTTATAATTGCTGGCGATGATGGGATAACATTATTTTTATTTTTTATTTTTATATAAATAAAAATCGGACGAAGATAATTATGTTTGCAATTTTCCAGGGCAATAAATCCCTAGAGCATTATAAATTTAATAATATATTAACTAAGATTATATTTATTGCCGAAATATTCGCCCACTGAGTATCACTATGGACTTCTTACGTTTGAACCCTAAATGGTGCGAACATACACTGAGAAAAAAAACCAATTGAATCAAAAAAATATATTGGTTGATCCTAATAAATGTGCTGCTGCGGCGGGCCACCGATATATGAGATTGTTTCAATACTATAAAATATTGGAAAATGTGATTGATTTGAATAACATATTATTTTATTTGAAAAAGCTCTTCTGTTCTCTGAATATCTACATTATCCTTCAAATAAAATTATATTCTATTGAAATCATTCTATATACAATTCGTAGATGTATTGGATGAAATAATTAAGCGGTTGCTACAAACATTTTTTATTTCATACAAAAATATAATCAATTGAATTAATTATTTATTTACTACATCGAAACGAATATGCCATGGGACGTAAGTTTTTCAATTGTTTTAAATCTTAAATAAAAAGTGAGCATTAAAATGATCATCCGCGATAATAGTGGAGAGAATATGAGATATCCAATGGAATATCGATGGAGAGAATATCAAATATTCAACTCATAAGAACAGATACTGCACTTTGATCTTAGCCGCAGGCTAAGAAGCGATACTCTTTGGAGTTTCTCCAGCGTTTAAGTAGATTTTCAGTTCGCCCTACGCTTACGAGAAACGAGCGCGCGTGCGACCTCTAGCGGTTACTCCGAGAACTACAGGTTTCCTCACACCTATAATTTCGGTGGCGCTCAGCCATGATTTAGTTTAATTTTTTCAACCAAATGTGCAACAAACAAATGTTACTTTCGCATAATTTTTTAACCAATTCAGACATTTTCCTAATATTTTTCAATTAAAATGAAATACTAATATTTTAACGAATAATGTACTTTAAATCAATATCGGATCCGGTGAAAACAATAAAATAACATATTCACGCAATATAAATTTTATTTGAGTCAATCAAGCGAAAATAAATTTTTCTTGTGTACTCGAATCAACAATATTCATGTTATGAATTGAAACGTTTTTTTCGTTCGTTGCAGAAATAGCATTCGAAACTATATAATTTTTTCGCGATAATTTTTTAGATAGTTTCAATAATATATTGTTCTCGGCTAACAATATATCTTTTGAATGGAAAAAAAATTCACTTTTATCATGTTATTGAAGTCAATAGCGTTTTGTTTGAACTAATAAATCCGATTATTTACACCAACAATTTTACAATTGAATCAACGAAATTTCATTCAATAACATCAATGACATTAGAGCAATGATTTTTTTTCTCAGTGTAAAAAAAGAGAATACCAATAAAGGACTTGGAATTTTGTTGAATGTTTCTGGTATTTCAAGTCCCTAGTAGAATTTGATGCTACATTCTTTCGTGTTGCTTTTTTGCAACTCGCGATTTCGGGGCGAATTTTCTCTTCTTGTGTCAGGTATCAGTATTTCGCGGCTTAAAGTCCAATTCGTGAGAGGGAACCGATACTCGCCCTTGTGTGTACCCAACCTATGCTTCTGTCCCACTGCGTCGCGTATCGTCATTCCAGTCACGAAATCTCCGGGCAACTTCTTTTTGTGACTTCGACTTCGGTTCTCCTCCTTTGCCCCACCTTTCATTCTTTTTGGGATTTTTTTTATCTTTTCACCACGAACCACGTGTCTTCTGCACGATATACGTCACGATCACGGTTTTCGTATTTTTCCACGCTTTTATTCCAACAAACCATGTACGCGTATGATCCTAATAAATACAGCACTGCACGTAATAACTCTATATATATATTTCTTTAAGAAAGGGGAGACCACTGTAAAATTTACGAACAATTGTTTTTTTTTGGAAACGTTTTTAAAAAAATCCTTTAAACCTTCAAAAATATTATGCACAAACTGAAATTTATAGCTAAGAAATAATGCACAAAATTGTAAAGCTTAAAAAATCTGATGCACAAACTGAAGTTTATAGCTGAAAAAAGAACAATTTTGAAGTCGATTTCAAACTATTTTTGAGCGGAGTTTCGGAGCGCTGAAAAGCTCCTTCGGCGATGCCACAATGGTAGACGCAGTTCTCGACTCTTGTAAGCCTAATATTTGGGGACAAAGTTACCGACTAAAAATTATGTTTTCTACCAATAGATGGCACTGAATTAAGGAGAACAAAAATTCATCAGCTGTAGCGTCTATAAAACCGTCTATGAAACTATTATTTTTCCCGAAAAATGCACTTGAAAATGACTGAAGAAGAGGCAAAGGGGTATGGAAAAATTTGTAAAAATCGTTGATCCGTATTCGAAATTCTGCCAAAAATCGAACAAATAATCGAAGCCCGGTGAATCAAGCGGCATTTAAAAAAAGAAACGATTACGACAAGATTGAGCGCAGAGCGAAGCTCGGAACCAATACAGAACAAAAATAATAGGCAATTCAGTAAAGCCACAAACTTTTTGCCAAAATGAAAACCAAATTTCAATTTTTAATATATTAATAAAAATTCTATGTCGATGTATTTTTATTTTCTGAAAACGAATTACTTATCAATTTCCTCCAAAACTTTAAATTTTCATTAAAAAATTGTCGAGAAAATGCATGGGGAGGTTCTTCTTAAGGGGTTAGGCCACAGTAACGAGTATAAAATCATGTGCGAATTTAACAATTTTTTCGTATCAAAAAGTGATTCACTCATAAAATTAATTACACATCTATTTAGTACGAATATCGAGCTGTTGGGAAATATATATATATATATATATATTTTTTCGATGTACAAAGTGGCCGACTACTAATATTTTCTTTTGTTATCTTCTTTAGGCGCTCCGCGGCGTGACATTTAGTTTCCAAAATTTTTTACCAAGAACAAAAAACAAAAATTATCGTCTATCTACATTAGAATACCTAGAAAAGTACGTACGGAATTTAAAAAATATTGCTTCATTCAAAAGTTGCAGGTATTTGAACTTGAATTTGAATTGAACTTGAATTTTCAGTGAAAACTTCGCATAAAACTGCTCATAAAATTAAAAGTTTTCGATTAATCAGAAATTCCGTACGTACTTCTCTGCGAAATGCAATTAGGAAGATAACTATTAAATTTGAAGTAAATCGAGTGAAAATTGTTGAAGTTATTTATCACACCAATTTGGAAAAAAGCTGTTTCGAGAAAAACGCGTTTAAAGTTTTACATATGCCTCTGGCCGTGCCAGAAGTGGGCTTACGTTATACGCTCAAAGTCGGTGAAAAAGATGTTCTTGCTATAAATCGAATAGTAACTTATTCTTATGATTATAAAGCACTGTTTTGGCGAGAAAAAAAATCGATTTTTCGAAAATTCTACTGTGGCCTTGCCCCTTAACTCCAATTTAATCCCCCTTTGAAGCGTTACCCGTTGCATTCAATTTAACCCTTAGTAGTCACACTTAGCTAGAATCACCTTATAGTCATACTGGGTCCATGGGACCCAGGCGTTTTCAAATTGTTATATTAGGAGTACAACTTTGCAGTGACCGTTTTACTTAGAGAGCCACTGCGGCCGAAGTAGTGGCCCTAGCTCAATAAAAAAGTGGCATTTTAAACTAGAGGCTCTGCCAATGTAAACAATTTAAAAAAGCTAACGGATACGTGTATGCATTATAAAGTTATTGGCACTCAAACATGGCAACCTACGAGCCGAATTCTCAGCATTTGCGGGAACTGCTCCAAATACAACAAAGGAAGGGATTTTTGCACCGGATTGTGACTGCAGATGAAAAGTGGGTTTACTACGATAATCCTAAATGCCGGAAATCATGGGGACTGCCTGGTCATATTCCGTCATCGACGCCCAAACCGAATATTCACGGATCCAAAGTGATGCTGTGTATCTGGTGGGACCAGCTGGGCGTTGTGTACTATGAGCTGCTCAAACCATCCGAAACCATCACAGGGGAACTCTACCGACGTCAGTTGATGCGCTTGAGTAAGGGACTCAAAGAGAAACGGCCACAATTCAACGAAAGACATGACAAGGTGATACTGCAGCATGACAATGCCCGACCCCATGTTGTACTTGGAAAAAGTACTTGGAAACGCTGAAATGGGAGGTTTTATCCCACCCGCCGTACTCTCCAGACATTGCCCCTTCCGACTATCACTTGTTCCGGTCAATGGCACACGATTTGGCTGACCAGCACTTCGGTACTTACGAAGAAGTCAAAAATTGGGTCGATTCCTGGATTGCCTCCAAGGACCAAGACTTTTATCGACGCGGGATTCGAATGCTACCTGAAAGATGGGCCGAGGTCGTAGCTAGCGACGGGCAGTACTTTGATTAAAAAATATGTAGCCACTTTTTTATAATAAAGCCTTAAACTTTTGAAAAAAACGGTCACTGCAAAGTTGTACTCCCAATAAATAATGAAATAATGCATTGAGCGATATGAGAAAAAATAGTGAGGTATAATTTGAATCTTGTTTAATACAAAGATATTGGTTAGAAATCAAAAATTAAATTTTCGATATGCAAAAAAATATCCAAAAAAACCTGAAAAATGACTTTTTTTAGAAAAATTGCTGTAACTGTGTAATTATTGACCAAAAAAAAATGTTTTCATAATCTGGAAACAATGTACTTTAAAATAAACATAGCGGTTTCTGTGGACTTTTCAAAAAGTATATTTATTTCATCCAACGCAGGTGCAATTTAGAAGGAAAGAATAAAACGCTTGCGCATATAAAAAAATGCATGTTTTATTGGAAAAAAAAAGTTGTACGGCATCAAAATAATTTGTTTGGGTCCCGTGGATCCAGTGTGACTATTAAGGGTTAATATATTTTAATACCTTTATAAATATAGGGTGCATAATTGGGTATTATAATTTTAATACCTTTATAAATATAGGCTGAAAGAAATAAAAATAAAGGAAGGATTCATCCCTTAATTTTCGATTTTTATTCAATCTACCCACACTGGATGTCTGGTAGTTTTTCATTAGAATAATTTTCGTTTGTTTCGCTGAATTCGATGGACTGCTTGTTGAAACTGCAAAATGGGCCGTAGACATGCTTTACTCTAAGGGGTGCTTGCACCACTCGAAATCATTTATCCGCCGATAAAAACGTATCAAATGGTTTTTAATCTTTTACCATAACCATGAGTTTCTTCAAAATTGAAGGCGGTCACTAAAGTGATGTTCCTTGTTGGGCGTGAAGGATCGTTATTTTTTCATACGTCAAAAAACACTTTGCAAATCTTCCCTTCATTGAACAACCAGTCCCAATCAATACTAATTGCATATGCGTGGATACGCGATTTTAGAGTAGCCGGTAAATCAAGGCCTCGTGCGTGACAACTTTTAGCATGTCCGTACCCGTTCGCCACCTACTTTCACACCACTTAAGGCCAATCTTTTCGTATAGCGAGAGAATTAAAAAAATATATATATAAAATGTACTGTGCAACGGTAAAGAAGTTTCGACTGTGGTCTCGGTATCGCACCCTCTTTCAAACCCTCTGGGCGCACATGGCGTCGTAATCCTACTGTGGTTTTCCTATCCCTCTTCTCTGCTCTCCTTTTTTCACTCATTCACCCCCCCCCCCTCTCTCTCTCTCTTTCGCTCTCTCTCCCTCTTGTGTTCGCAGTCCTATCCACGGCGACGACAAGGTGGAAAGTGAATATACTACCTGCACTTTAGATCGTGCAGAATGAAAGTAGGCAGTGAACCCATTTCTTCCCCAGACTGCGAGAAGCAGGCCAATTGAATTCTTCTTTTTTTTCCCTCCAAATTGTTGTGCCCCTACAACTCACAGAGTCAGCGAAAGATCGTGAACAGCCACAGTATTGGGCCCTCTTGTGGCAACATCGTGTTTTTTCTTTCCAGTATTTATTGTAAGACGCAATATTTTATTCGCCTATACCAATATTTGGTATGTAATGGATGGTCTAGTAATGATGAACAGCCTTACGGAAGGCCACCACTGTAACGGGCCGAAAAACGTCATTTTTTCGATTTCTTTTTGCCTACTAGATTATTTACTTGGGATTCGGAAAAATTGTATCTTATTAAGCATACACTAAACTTACTCCGTGTAAATATTTGTTTAAATAAATTAAAAATCAACAACGCCATTGAGGTACAACAGAGCCGCTGTACAAAAATGTGGTCCAACGGCCGGATCGATAAGATGACTAGTTGGTCGAAATAATAAAAAAAATTAACATTTTTAGGATTTATATAAATGTAGTTCTCGTTGTACGTAGTCGTTTTTTAAAGCAAAACTTTTTGTCGCAAATTGGCGGTTGTTAAAATAAAGTGTAATTTTGGTGAAATTTTTTACTTATATTCAAAAGCTTAGAAAATACTAAATTAAAAAAAGACGTCGACGTATACGATAGCTACTGCTATTGCGGAAATTTCGGTTTTTTTTCAATTGAAAATCGGATTATTATAGCTAGAGTTATAATTCCGGCCAGATTGAGGGAAGTCGTTTCGAAAAAACTGCGTATGAAAGTTTTACTATACGTAAATCGTTGCGCTACCTGCTCTCAATGAATCGTCTGTAAGTTGGTCAATTTTCAATATTCAAACGTAACAGTTTTTTCACACGTTCTTGAATGTGTATATGAAGGAATTCTGATCCGCAAAAATGTGCGAACGAATTATTACGGCATGTGCTTCGATAAGTTCAGAAATAATAAGTTTTTCGGTATACGAATAAAATTTATATTTTATACGAAATGAGGCTCTAGATTTCCTCGCACGCGAAATATTGGCTGTGGGCTGAAAGCCTATATAAGACAAAAAATATATTCGAGCATGTATTGCGGGTGGACAAAAAAGAAAATGATGATCATAAATCCACGTCAATATCATATAGACAATGTACAGATTGGAGACTGGTTCGTAGCAGTTGAAATGCCCGATGCACAGGCACATTTATCATTTTACTTTTACTTTGAGATAGATCACGCCGCTATTACTGTACGTTGCCGGTTTCAGGCAAACACGCATGATTCATGCCTCTTCGGCGTGCATTTGACTCTGACGTTTCAATCAGAAGAGTTCCGGCCTTTATTTGCTCCTGCAGGAATATTATCGAGTGACATTCGTACAGACGTGAACGGACCTTTGGTGCTCAAATTCTCTATTGTACCTTTGAGACCTTCGGTGTATCAGGACTGGTTTCCCCCCTTTAAATAGGGGAAAAGATCGTTTTGCTCGTGACTTTTCCCATTTTTCCGATATTCATGCAATGCTGCAAATGCCCTGCATCTGCGAGGGAATCATGCACAATTTATGGAGATTGTTACTGTGATTTGCCGGAAAAATTAACTAAGAGGGAATTTTAATTGTAAGTTCTTAGAAGAAAAATTCACGCGAAATCAATTTAATGTAAACTTGATAAGGTAAATGCCCCAATTATTGAACAGCTAAGGATCTGGGGGATTGAATTCGGTGAGAAAAAAGATATAAAATCAAGAAAAAACCATTGCTTTCATGTTCAAAAGATACTTTGATATTTTTACTTTCGAAAAATCACCCTTTAAATTATTTATAAATGATTTCAAATGAAAAAAAAAAGAATAACAATGTGAAGCATGCAAATGTCCCAATTATTGAACACTGGAAGTGCCTGTGTCCCTAATATTGAACAGGCATGACCCAGTTATTGAACACTCTCGAGAATTCTTTTTCCGTTCTGAAAATATTACTTTGGGTACAATATTAAGAAATAAAAGCAAAATCAAACACTCAAATAATCTTTTATTAATCATGTAAAAATACAAAAATATATATTTAGTCTCTTTTGACAGGTTTTTGGTTCATTCGCATTTGGTTTATTTTTGCTTTTCAACTCGAACTTTATTTTATTTTTATTTTCAGCTTCCTCGTTTTTATGTTGTTTTTGTTTGATTTTGTCGCAGCTTGGCTCCCTGAAATATCTGAGAGCAAAAAATATTGAACATTACATTCGTATATTTAGGTTACATTTAGGTTATATTCTCTTTTTACTTTTCTTTTTATGTTTATTGCACGAAAATACAAATAAAAAATATATTTTACGATCTTAGAGTTATTATTAAAAGAATAAAGATAATTTTATTCAGGAACTTACAGTTTTTGTTTAAATAAATCCGATTCCCACGATCTGTCACACGTTAACAGTCTCGATGTTTTGATGGGTTTAATGACGCCATCTTGGAGAATTCGAGTGTTCAATAATTGGGACACACGGCATTTTCGATGTCCCAATGAGCGAACACCGTATTTTTTAACATATAATTAATTTTTTTTTTAAATTGAAATTGTTATTTGTAATAAATTTTCTGAGGAACCTGAAACGCCTTTACTTTTTGAGATGCGACAGTTTTTGAATTTTTTATGCCCTTACTTACGCATGAAGCGGCTCGTCTTAGCAAAAACGATAAGCAGTTACCACGAGACGTCAAATTGGATCACCGTTGCTGGTTAAAATTTTTTTTTTCCCCTATTAACTGAAGTTTTGCTTTGCACAAGTAAGGTAACATTTCGATAGCTAAAAGTTCCATATAAGTAATGATATTTTAATAAATAAGTAAATACATGCAGGACATTTACCTTAACATACATTTTTTTCCGAAACCCAAATAAATAATCTAATAGACAAAAAAATTCGGAAGAAAGACCTTTTTTCGGCCCGTCACAGTGGTGTCCTTGATAAAAATGTCGAAATCAGAAATAAAAAGTTGAGGTTTTTGGTACATGTAAATTTAAATAACGGTGTTGAAGTAAACGAAGAACATTTTTTGAGTACTACTATTTTATTGTCGCGTATGAGTACAACGGTACTTGATTGAAGTATTCGCTTACAACATTTTTAAGAAATCTTTGTCTTTCCAGACAAGAAGTAGCCCGAAATGGGTACACGTTTTGATGCGATATTTTACGTAGAACAGTTTTACAGTATGAGTACATTTAACAAAGTTTCTTCTACAATTATAGTAGGAATAAGCTTAAGAAAACTAATTTATTTTTAATTCAACAAAGTTCAGATGAATGTAAAATCCTTTTTTAAATTATACTTCTACTGTATTTGCTTAGTTTTATGGAGTAAAATTGAAAAAAAAGTTTTCATTTTATTACGTTGGTAAGAAAGTCTTGCGACACTAAAAAGCTCGGTCAAATATTTTTCCTAGAATATCATGAGCTGCATCCGCCTAACACCACAATAAATGCCGAGTTCTGCTCTACACAATTACAGAAGACGTCTTAAATTATTAAACACAAAAAAACAAAATGACACAAAAGAATGAGATCGAGGTTTAGTTGTTGGAATGGAACGAAAATAATAATTTTTCAATTGCACGAATTTCGTGTGGCTAATCTTCATCACGAAAATCCATCAATCATTTTCTAAATCGCTTATTGAGAGATCTATAATTAAAATCTGCAAACAATTTTTTGTCCAAAAATAAAAATGCGGCAATAAAAATATAAAAAAGAATTTTCGTTGCAGTCCAACGATGTAAACTCCAAGACCGCACAAAAGACTATTTCAGAATTAGAATGGGAAGGATTACTACCTCATACTCCACCATACTCGCCGGACTTAGCCCCGTCACATTATCATTTATTTCGTGCTTTGAAAAACGATTTACGTGATAAACAATTTCATAATCAAACGGATTTTAAAAAACCCTTGAAGCGTTTTTCAATTCAAGATCTAAGGATTTCTGGACGGCTGGCATTCAGAGTTTATCAGAGCGTTGGACACGAGTTGTAGATGAAGAGAGAGACTACATTATAAATTAATCTTATAAAGGGATAATCACAGTTCAACGGGTCGAAAAAAACCTGTTTTTGCGATTTTTCGACAGTTAAAAAGCGCTAATTTGTCTGATTTTTTTATGTCAAATCAAAGCACTCATGAAGAACAGAAAATAATTTTTCAAACGTTTATTTATATTTTTTTTTACATTTTTTTTAACGGTTGCAAATGCCTTCGAAAAAAGAAGTCCTCACGGTGTACACGGTCTGGCCGTAAACATTATCTGAAACAAAATTTGTAAAAAAATGATTAATCAGTATAAAAGTTGTTATCTTGCAAACGCGATTTTTTTAAATCAAAATTCACAAAATGGCGCCGTTTTGGAAAAAACGTATCGAATTTAGCCTATTTTTTCGACAGTTTTTCGTTAACAACAATATGAAGATTAAAAAAAGCTTTCATAGCAAGATAAAGAACGGCGTGAAAAATGTTGGGTCAAGATTTGAGACGGATAGCTTGAAAACTCTTCCTCCGAAAGTGTACACCGTTTCGAAAAGCGACATTTCGAGATAAACACGTTTCAAGTTTCGAGTGCGGACCCCGCTGCTCGAATCACTTTTTTTTTAAGAAAGGCTGTAGCGCCGAAAATCATTCGCATTTCGCCCCAAAAATTGAACGGCATGTTTATAACCGTCTATACTATCGGAAAATGCAGAAAAATCGATTTTTTGAGAATGTTATGTGATGTTCCACGAATCCTTCATTGACCCACTTATATTTGGCCACGATTTTGACACACTGGGTCAATTTGACCCAGTACTTCATCCACCTGCCATTAACAACCCTTCGGTCAGTTCTCATTGAAAAAAAAAATTAGAGATGCACCCTGACCATTTCTTAAGATGTCTGCATAATTGAAATTCAGAAAGTATAAAAATTATTTGTAATAAGAAATCATTGAAAACGTTCTACTTTGGGGCAAGTTAGCATTTTATTTCAAATTCGTCCGGGTCAAAATGACCCAGTGTGTCAACGTAAAGTTAATAAAATGTTATGTTTATTTACAAAACGTGTTATTTATGTTGCAAGACTTTCTTACCAACCTAATATTTCAAATTCAAGACGAATTGCCTCCAAACGTGTACCCAGCGAAATTTTTTCACACAAACGAAGTCTGTCTTTTTATTTTGTCATATTATCTCGAAAATGATGTCGATGTCTTTTTTTGTCATAAACTATCAGTGCCTTCGACGGTCTCGAAAATTTCTCCCCATATCCATGCTAATGAAATCAGTGAGGTCCGTTGGAATTAAGTGCAACCATTTTTTTTATAACCACATAAAAAAAGTTGTATCCCTTCACTCCTTTTACGTCGTTATGCAAAACTTACCTCTTCGGACTGCTCGAAAAATTGACGGAGTCGTTTTACGCGGTCAGTGTAAAATTTACGCCAAAAAGAAAAGACGCCCCCTCATGATCCTATCTTTATGTGTATATCGCAAAATTATGGATAGCCCGGGGTGGAAATAAAACAAAGTGGCACTTTGAGAGCGATTGCGTGAGCGGGAAGTATGAGGAAAGAAATATATACGTATATACATAAACATTTACCAGCTCGCGACGGCAGTCGAGTAGAGGAGATCTATTTAGCATCATGTGTATGCGCGACTGTGAGTACGCGCACGGGCACTCGCGACGATAAGACTACTCAAAAAGCCCTTAGGATGTTCAAGCAGGGTATAAGACGCGAAGCATTGCCACCTCCTTCCTTCGCATTATCCACGCATCTATTCTGCCGGGAAGTCGCTCTTTATTGGCCCCTATAAAATAGAATCACTTAGATGTGGTCATGATTTCCCGAAATGAAAACTATATAGATGTAGACGTCTATGCGCACATATGCAATGCTCTTTTTTTAGGGTAGAGATACTTCTAGGCGAGGACAAAATTTCTGAATTTCATGATATTTTTCAGGAAAGATTTCTTCATCTTTTTTTAGACTCAGGGTATATTTTATCATTACTTTTGACTGATACATGGTAGTTTGTTTTATTAAGGGGTAAGGCCACAGTAGAATTTTCAAAAAATCGATTTTTTTTTCTCGCCAAAACTGTGCTTTAATATCATAAGAATAAGTTACTATTCGATTTATAGCAAGACAATTTTTTTTTTTTCACTTTGAGCGTATGACGTTAGCCTACTTCTGGCACGGCCATGGAGTACCTAAAACTTCAAACTCGTTTTTCTCGAAACTGCTTTTTTTCAATTGGCGTGACAAATAACTTCGACAATTTTCACTCGATTTACTTCAAATTTGAAAGTTATGTTCCTAATCTGCATTTCGCAGAGAAGTACGTACGAAATTTCTAATTAATCGAAAAGTTTTCATTTTATGAGTGAATCACTTTTTCATACGAAAAAAAATGTTAAATTCGCAGATGATGTTATACCCGTTACTGTGGCCTAACCCCTTAATCTTTAAAAACGGCGGAGGTATGGCACGGTCTTCTAAACGGGTTGCGGCGGATGTTGTCAGACGTCGTGACACGTAGCGTCGGCGGGATGAATCTGAAAAAAAACCAACGAAATGTTCCATTCATTAACACACATAAGCAGAATATGAACCAAGACAAAGTGCGAAATGTTGAAAATCGATGAAATGGTACGGCTTGAAACTAAAAAATTGAATTTTCCGAAAAAATACTACATTTTGGAATACAAAAATAGTTTTTCTTTCCAATTTTCAAGAACATTCGGGGTCATGTTTCAGACAATGAGGTTAGAAAGATTTATACTAAATTTCATTGGAATCGGTCTGTTAGTTTTTTAGCTGTACGCCGCGCCAGGTTTGAGAATGCAGTTCAGAAGACCGTGTCATGCCTCCACCATCTTTCAAGATTAATACAAAATTAAAATACTATGTAACAGCCAAAGGTACGTTTTATTAGAACTATCAGCTATTGCATTGTTTTTTTTGGCACAATTTTGAGCTCTATTTTTTCCTCTTCCTCACCATCCAATTATCTTCATCAAAGAAAACAAAAATTGTCGCGAAAGCTGAATTTAAATTTTCATTGAGAAATCGATTTTTTTAAATCTTTTTTTCGCCCATGGATTTTATGCTTTATAATTTTCAAATGGAAATGAGTATTTAGTGTTCGCTTAAGAGCTTCGAAATTTCCAATTTTGGCAATTTTTTTTACTCTTCTTACTCAGAAAATTTGACGCTTCGTAAAATGTTCAAAACAATCAATCCTTTTTTCTTTAGAAACAGATTTCTCAAATTCGCCTTACACTTCCAAACCCAAGAATTATAATCTTTGTTCTCATCAAATAAGTCTTTAAAGCTCTCGTCCGTAAACAAAATAACAGGTCGTTTTATTTGTAAAACTGAAATAGGAGCTGTTTTCCGCGCATCGTAATGCATCCCACAGTTGGTCTCGTTAGTCAAACTGCGGATCAATCGTAGCTGTACTCTGTAACGAGCGACGCCATAATACAATAATACATGATAATACATAATAACACATATCGTCTAATTGGTGTTTGATACAAATTATTATAATACATAATTTAGAAAATGTAACACTACATTGTTTATTTTGCTTTTATGCTACAAGAAATTATAGTGCATGAGAGATTTATTTTTTGGTAGAAATTCAGAATTTCGGAAGCCTTGAGCGATCAATAAATATTCATTGGCCGGCTAAGCGTTCTCGAGGTTAATTAAAAAATTCTAAAGTGTAAAATTCATGGGTGAAAAGTGGACGAAAAAAAATCGATTTTTCAATGAAAATTTGAATTTTGGGAGGCTTGAGCGACCTCTAAATATTTTTTGACCGCTCGCAGCTGGCGCGACAATTTTTTTGTATTAAAAAAATATAGTTGAATGGTTCCGAGAAAGCAAGGAAGAAAGCAGAGGAGTGGATGGAAGGAATGGATGATTTGGCAGTAAAGGGGGAAATCATAAATATGCTGGGAGGAGAAATTCAAATAGGGATATGCGAGTATTTTAGGGAAATAGAGGAATTATGTAGAAAGATGAGTAAGGAGCATGGCGGAGGAGAGATCGATGAAGGGGACGAATAAATGAAGAAAGGGAGAATGTGAAAATAATGCGGAATGTAGGAATGTAGGGAGTAGATAATAAGTGAAACGTTCGTTTGTGAAATTGTCATATTTTGTAAAAAGTTTTGTGAAAAAGTTGTGCAAATTAAACTCGATACTATTACTACTACTATAGTTGAATGGCAAGAAAAAGGGGAAAAATAGAGTTCAAAGTTTTGCCACCCTAGTGTATATGTATGCACGTTCATCTTGCGGGATCGCCGCCAGTGGGAAAACTGATGCACTAAATTTTCAGGATTGCCGATAATATTTCAAGCTCTGCTGGAACAATGTTGCTAATTTGCTGTGAAAAAATCGACACCGCAATTTCTGCGTTATTTTTGCATTAAATTAGTTTAAAAAACTCCCAAAACGTATTTTTTCATTGCGAGAACCTAACTTTCACGAAATATGTATAAATTTGGTGTGTGAATTAGCTACTTACAATTCATCCTTTGGTAACTACAATCTGTGAAGTTGTGTCAAAATTTGGAAAAATGTCGACCGTCAGGCCCTTCCTGCAACAATATCGCGTGTACACAATAAAATTCATCCCAATTGATGGTGTCGTTTGGTCGAAATAAGGGTTCAAAATGTCGAAACGGTCGGAGCAGTGATAGGTGGCCTCAAAAACACATGACCACTTCGTGATTGTCACCCTACATACGGACACATACAGACACATCCTACACACATACACCCCCCCTCACACACACACACACACACACACACACACGCACACCCCTCACACACACACACACACACACACACACACACACACACACAGCACCACACACACACACACACACACACACACACACACACACACACACACACACACACACACACACACACACACACACACACACACACACAGCACCACACACACACACACACACACACACACACACACGCACACGCACGCACGCACACACACGCACACGCACACACACGCACACGCACGCACGCGCGCACACACGCACCTACACACCTACCCACACACACACACACACACACACACACACACACACACACACACACACACACACACACACACACACACACACACACACACACACACACACCCTACGCACATATATATATATATATACACACACACACACACACACACCCTACGCACATTACACACACATCATACACACCCCCTACACACGCACACACACACACACACACCCTACGCACATTACACACACATCATACACACCCCCTACACACGCACACACACACACACACACCCTACGCACATTACACACACATCATACACACCCCCTACACACGCACACACACACACACCCTACATACACACACACACAGCACCTCATACACACAAACAGACACACTGCACACACACCCACACCCACACACACGCACACACACACACACACCCTACGCACATACACACACACACAGCACCCCATACACACCCGCACACCCGCACACACACACACACACCCTACGCACATACACACACACAGATCCTACGCACATTACACACACACATCATACACACCCCCTACACACACGCGCGCGCGCGCACACACACACACACACACACGCCCTACACACACACACACACACACACACACACACACACACACACACACACACACACACACACACACACACACACATCTCGCCCTTCTCGTGTTCACATACTTGATTTTACACAAACACCAAAACCGCAGGTCTGAACAAATCACGTGAGTGAGTACCGAAAAATATCGTCTGTATCAAACCTCCGAGGCGTGGCTATGCCATAGCTATGGCACTCAAGACAGTCGAAAGGGTTTGCTCGTTCATGCAAAAACTTTTCTCCCCGCATTTTTCCCAATGCCCCTCTTACTCAACGCGTATGCGATATAATGTCTGTAGTGTGTATTGTGCAGGAAAAATCGAACGGGCCAATGTAGCCGCGAGATATCATAGATATTTTTCCATCTTCTATTCCTCGGGTCTTCTCATATCTATAAGTGTTAAAATAAATATCTATGTGTATGTTAAACTCACAAGGCTTGCGATTGTGTACACGCCTTGCACACATCTAGGCTTACGATATAGTTCAGCATGTCTGAAAATATTTGCCGTTGTATTTTTGTGCGGGGTTTATATTTCGCGAGAAGTCCTTGCCCCATCATACAGTGTGAGACACTTTTCTTGCAATCTGCAATGTGACACCGTGAGATCCCTACCCTTCGAATGCACTTCCCAAGAGAGAAAGAGAGGGAGAAAGAGAAAGAGTGAAAAAAGTGTAGGCGAATACGAAAGGGGTTTTCCTATCCCAACTCTACACCATTTTCTAGTTCTCGCAGACTACACTTTCTTGTAAACTTTACTCCGAGTTCGTCCATTCGAGTATATGTGTCTATACATCGTAAGTGTCAACGTAGAATGTACGTCTGTCGGCGGAAGCGCCGGATTTTTCTTCTTTCTCTCTTCCGGCGTTCCATCTGTATAGTTATGCGATGCGCTGATAAATATATCGAAGACAGCATGCCCCAGGAGATCGAGTTTTGAGTACCTAATTCCGCCCGGGTCACGAGTAAGGTATATCACGCGAAGCGAGGTATCGAGACGAGAGGGCTGAAAATAAATCCGACCAAAGCACCAAGCTCGATTGTCGTACGGCCTTGTTTTTCAGTGCCATTATTGTGATGGAAATTTTTTTATTTTTTGTCAGAACGTTTTTGGTCACTTGTATACGTGTAGAAATATTAATATACTCGATGAGACGATTATACTCCAACTTTCGTATGCCTTGTCTAATAGCAGCCCATTTTTGAGTGGCGCATGTCGACGAAATATTTTGCGGTAGCTCGAGATATTTTAAGGCTTTTTTTTTTGGTATTGGTATTTTTCGTGCGAGCATTGCGGTGGTGGAAAAATGGTTTTTTTTTTATTGGAAGTTTTCAAGGGAGCGATAAATGTTTCAACCGTAAAGAAAAGGAAGTTGTTGTAAAGCAATTATTATCGTTATTGTTGCTCCTAAAATTCGTACACCGACAAGGAACATAACTTAAGTGTGTACCTTCGATTTTTTTGAAACTCATATATGTGATGGAGCATTAAAAACTATCAAAAACGTATTTTCTTTTATCGGTGGAAAAACGGATTTAAGGAGTGAGACCACATCATAGAAAGACGTGTCACCCCTTAATTTAATTTTGTTTCAATAACTCTACAGTGGAATTTTCATCGTTCTACATTAGAAGAATTTTGGTTTTTGTTTCATTCGGATCGGTGGACTGCTTGTGGGTGAAACTGCAAAATCATCCCTCGACAAGCCTTTCTTTGAGGGGTAGTTTCCGCCCTCAAAACCGTTTTTCCGCCAATAAAAAAAACTACGTGTCTAATAGATTTTAATACTTCATGGCATATATGAGTTTCCACAAAATCGAAGGCAGACACTTAAGTGACGGATCTTGTGAAATATATGTATGGTGTTTTGAACCATGTTTCAACTATGTTTTATATTTCCCTCGGTGGACAATAATATTTAGAGCCATAGGTACTGCTTATCGATATTTTAGCAGTTGCATAAATTATGCACATATGCATACACTTAATTGTTCATACACTTTCGGCGGTCTTCTTTGGTGTTTTTTTAAAGAAAGGAATTCAATACCCCATCAAAAGAACTTCCAGGCTTTATTAGGTAGATATTCAAGTATGTAAAAAAAATTATTTGTCAAAAGAATACAAAATGGCGGCGCACCAGTCGCTATAGCACTACTTGTTTTCCGCCAATCCTCTCGGCGGTACCCAGTAAAACTATCATTAATTTAATCCTGGAACTAAGAGTGAAATATTTTCGTTAATTATATTAGTTTCAGCAGGTTTGGCAATTACGGGGGGAAATTAAAAAATAATGAAAAAATAACAGAGCCGAGTTTGAAAAAAGGTCGTTTTTCCGACCATAATTTTCACATAAAAAGTAATATTTTTTTCACAATTTTCGATTAATTGTAAAAAGCGCTCGTACGTGATTGTTAAAGCAATCTAAGAAGCTGCAGTTAGAATTTCAAGTCGATTGGTCGAAAATTATTGGGGTTCTGCTGCGTGCCGATTTCAAAAACATGGTTTTAAGACAAACGTCTGGTCAACGATTTTATAGACGCTACGGTTGATTTTTTTTTTCTCGTAATCTAATGCCGCCTATTGCTAGAAAATCAAGCGATTTTTGGTCGGTAACTTTTTCCCCAAAGATAAGGCTTACAAGTGTCGAGAACTGTGTCTACCGGCGTGACATCCATGATAATAGCTCGAAAACCACGTTAAAACTGTTTTTTTTTCAGGTATAAATGAATATGCATCATATTTTTTAAAGTTAAATGGATTTTTCTAAAGTGCTTCCAAAAAAACGATTTTTCGAAATCGTTAGAGTGGTGTCCTTCCCGCAACTACTAATCTTGCAGGCATACGTTGATTTTTCAGGGGTAGCAGGTGCTTATAGAATGGATATTCCCTGAAACGATACAAAATTAACTCCCCTTTAGGATCCTAATGGTGAGGAGGATTGAAATATACATATACATTGATCAACAAGATCGATTGTGATTTGCGACGACGTTTAGTGATTTGTACCATATAAGATACGTCCTGCTATATGCATAGTAAAACGCCTGATACACGGTGAACAACCGACGCCCGACTGAGGTGACCTGGGTAGTTTCCAATCGTGTAGACAGCTGTTTTCGGTTCACTCAACCGAAATTTGGTCGCAAACCGCTGTCTACATGATTGGAAACTACCCGGGTCACCTCTGTCGGGCGTCGGTTGTCAACCGTGTATCAGGCGTTTAAGGGGCTATACCAGTGTGACACTTTCGAAAAATCGATTTTTTTGCCTTTTTCGACAGTTTATACTTTCTAGAATATCCTGTAAAAAATTCAAGGCCGTATCTCTAATTATTTTATCTTGCAAAAATCGATAGTCAAATCTTTAAACGCGTTTTTCTCGAAATGAGATTTTTCAAATTTGCTGACATTGTAACTCAAAGAGCACTTATCCGATTGACTTGAAATTTGAGCTGAGTACTCTTGAATATATTTACTCTACAATGACGTAGGATATTTTTGATTGGATAAAAATTGACGATTTGGCATTGAATAAAACGACCATTTTATAGGCAAGAAAACAGACTTTTTTTCGTAACTAGGCCATTTCGTTAGATTTCGATATTTTTCGAAAATCGTACGTCATTGTACAGGAAATACCTTCCAGTTTAACGACATTTTTCCTTTTTCGGTTTGAGCTAGTCAATCGGCCGGAATCATGTCAGCAGCGGAGGAACTTTTTTTGGCGCCTCCGATAGCAGCGCATAAGTCGCCTAAATCTCAATATTTTTCTATGAAAAAATTATGTAATATAGGTCGAATATAGCCAAATATATTGTTAATTTTCCGAAACATTCAATTGAGTACTTTTCTTCAAAAAAATTCCCGAATGTCACTCAAATTTTCACCGTTCAAATTGGTATTGCCCCTGAAAGTGTGTCCTACAAGAACAGAAGCTGAATTACAAGAAGTGTTGAACTTATATCCTATTTTAGCAATGCAACAAACACCCTATGTAACTGTTTGTGAAACATTTTCGCTATGAGTAAAAATGATCATTTTTTTTTCGTAAAGTCACTTTTCGTAAGATCTTCTAATAAATGATACTCGCCAAACGTTATTGTTGTCCATATAAATTGTACAAACTTGAATGGTATAGTAGAATTTTGGCCTGAACAAAACCGAACGTACAGTACACAATATTAGTGTTTGTGCGCCGGTTTTATGATAGCGCTGAATTAACTATATTGTCAAGCCTCTTACGCTAGTTAATAATTATTTCGGGGTTAATAGATAATCAAACACGCCACCCAAATCGCATGTCTAGATATACTTTTCGCTTACAGTTGTGATAAACATATTATGGTTGCAGTGTCAATAAATTATTGGGGACTCTTGTAGCATTGGTGTTTTTTTTTGTGAATACCATGGACTTTTCTCTCGGTGTACGGACGTCAAATGTAAAAAAAGTATACTCGAAATTCGATACAAATTGCTGTAACGACGATACCCCATATCGGTATATCTGGAGGTGTATTTCACTGCGTATTTTTAATATACGACTTGTAGAAATAACATTGATGCAATAATTGTTGATAACGCTATTAAAAGGCCCTTCGGGACCAACGAATTATCCCCGTATATGAAACTCGAGATGAAAAAAAGACGTTCCATAAACGTTTAATTGAATATTATATTGATTAGTAAATTAAATATTTACGACCCACTATAATCGATGGTATTATTATGCCCTGAACGGTGTGCCGAAATTTCGCCTATATGTGAATCTCATCAACTTATTGTAATACAATCACTATGCATTATGGATAATTTCAAATAATTGCAAATAATTTGGAACGGCAAGCAATGAGTTTAATAATATGCACTTTAGAAACCACGCAGGATGACAATGCCCTGAAATACCTAATGTTTTTCCTCACGATCAAAAATGTATATCACCACAATCGAGCATACGGTCAGTTGCTTCAACTATTTGGCGTGTCTCCATACGATATAGAAAATTCCCGAACATATTCTCGAGTATGCTCGATAGCACTTTTTTTTCATTAACGGGCATATATTTTGGGCGTATATTTTCCATGCCCTAAGGGATGTTTGTCGTCGTCGGGGAACGAACGTTGTTATCCAATATTTATTTTTAACAGTTTTTCGAGCTATTCAGTTCACAGCCCTCATATAAGTACATATGAAATTGAATGTTTATGAACTTCATGTATTTGGTAAAATATTTCAATTAATTCTAAGTGTGTTTTTTCAGGCCTCCAGAGCAAGGTGCAAATTGAAATTGGAACGTTCTATCGTCGTAAACTTTGTAAATTCGAGCATATTAACGGGTCCGCAAAAGTTTGGGGCTCTAATAACAGGTTGATTTGGATTATTTTTTTCTCATTTTTTTCTCGCATTGGGGTGGCGAGTTCGGAATTTTACAGGCAATCAATATATACTTTTGCCAAGTTGGAGTTTCTTGCTAGTGAAAAATCGTGATAAACATTGAAGTTATTATTCCTTAAGGGGGACGGCGTTGATTACGGGGGTCACCGTTGCTGTATGGACAATCCGTGTAGGTGCTTCTGGCAACTAGCGTGATTTAAGTTGCGACAATATGCAGAAATAAAACCTACACTACCGCCTATCACTCTTGACTATTGTGGATATCTACGTTATCTAATCTGGAAAATACTTATGTGCACCGTCGGCATTAAATTCTGAACGTTTTCGCTGAGCACTGCACATACACAGTCTGGGGAATATTTCAATCTCGCATTGAAGGCACACACAAAACATTTCCAACGTACTGTATAGATTAATTGTTCACGATGAACAAATAATTGGTGTTTGCTACACGGTTCATACGAGGGTGGGGTGAAAAGTTTCCGGCCTGACCAAGAAAAACGATGTTTTAAAAATTTTTTTTGCTTTATTTTTCAACATAATCTCCATCAACACTGATACATTTCTCATAACGGTGTTCTAATTTAGTTATACCAGTTTTAAACGTAGATTCGTCAAGCTCCTCAAAATACTGATTTACAGCTTCGATAACTTCTTCGTTGCTCTTAAATCTTTTTCCGCCACGCCATTTTTTGAGGTTAGGAAACAGGTAATAGTCGCTGGGGGCCAAGTCTGGAGAGTAGGGAGGATGCGGCATCAATTCAAACTTCAATTCGTGGATTTTGGACATGGCAACAATAGACGAAAGCGCTGGTGCGTTACCGTGATGAAACAAAACTTTTTTCTTCGCCAAATGAGGTCGTTTATTTTGCACCTCGTGCTTCAAACGTTGCAATAATTCTGCGTAGTATTGACCAGTGATAGTCTTACCCTTTTCAAGGTAATCAATGTATATAATTCCTCTCGCATCCCAAAAAACAGTAGCCATAACCTTGTTTGCCGATAAAATTGTTTTTGCCTTCTTTGGGGTTGGTTCCCTTTTTCCAACCCACTGTTTTGACTGTTCTTTATTTTCAGGAGTGTAGTGGTGGACCCATGTCTCATCAACAGTTATGAATCGACGCAAAAATCCGTTTGGATTACGCCTATACAGCGCCAAATTGTCGGTAGAAATGGTTTTTCGAAGCAGTTTTTGGTCGAGCGTTAGCAAACGCGGCACCCACCTTGCACACAGTTTTTCCATGTTCAAATGATTGTGCAAAATATTTCGCCCACGTTCAGTTGATATCCTACAGGTCTCAGCTATCTCATGCACTTTCAACCTGCGGTCTTCCAACACTATTTTATGGATTTTTTCAATCATCTCTGAAGTTGTGACTTCAACGGGCCGTCCTGGGCGAGGCTCGTCAGAGGTGCTCACACGACCCATTTTAAATTCAGAAACCCACTGCTTAATAGTTGAATATGATGGAGAGGAGTCTCCTAGTGCTGAATCTATCTCTTCTTTTATTTGTTTTGGTGTAAAACCTTTCAAATGGAAGTATTTGATGACAGCACGTTTTTCCAATTTTTCCATTTTTACGAAAACAACGGAAGCGTCTCGCGCAATGTGCTCTCAATCGCAAACTAACGTAGCGATTGCGCTGAAACTGTACATACAAGCTCGGTAGGAATGGTACTGTAGGACGCCGCTCCAAAACTAGACCTAGTGGCACCATCTCTTGGTCAGGCCGGAAACTTTTCACCCCACCCTCGTAATTTCCCTACATATATTTGTAGAGTACGCCTCCATATAATTCTCTCCATGTGATGGATCCACGTTACACCTACTCCTGGCCTTTAAGCAGGCAGTATTTATTACACCCAACGTTTCACAATATATACGAAGCCATTACTTAACCTAACGGAGTAGAAAACTTTACTTAATCTTTATCCACCTCAACTTAACTAACTCACTCACTCGCTCACGAACACTTACTCACATTCACTCAGTCACTCACTCACTCACTCACTCACTCGCTCGCTCACTCACTCACTTACTAACTCACTCACTCACTCACTCAGTCACTCAGTCACTCAGTCACTCACTCACTCACTCACTCACTCACTCACTCACTCACTCACTCACTCACTCACTCACTCACTCACTTACTCACTCACTCACTCACGCACGGACTCGCTCACTCACTCACTCACTCACTCACGCACTCACTCACTCACTCACTCACTCACTCACTCACTCACTCACTCACTCACTCACTTACTCACTCACTTACTCACTCACTCACTTACTCACTCACTCACTCACTCACTTACTCACTCACTCACTCACTCACTTACTTATTTACGTACTTACTCACTCTACTTACCTACTTACTTGCTTACTCACTTCACTTAATTAACTCAACCCGTTACGCCACTTAACGGAGTAAGACCAGAAGACCTTAACCAGAAGAACTTTCGAAATCTCAATAAACGAATAGTCATTACCGTTAACGTGTAAATGCCTTGGACCTCATAAGCGTATAAGTGTTGATTAAAATCGTCGGCACGATTTCCTCAATTGTGCTGTTTTATTTGTCGCGAATTTAGAGTCTCCTGAGTGTGAGGTAAAAATAGAATAGGTTGCCATTAAGCGATGTTACAACGTCTAATCGCAGCCAAAGTATCGAACGACGACGAAAAAGAAGCAGTGGCAGAAGGATTTACCAACAAATCTCCACATGGATATTGTCAAGTGAGGGACACAGGAGGAATTACAATAAAACCTTAGAATTATATACACTTACAAAATCTGATGAAAAATATATAACATATTAAACTTTCACCGGGTTGTCCAGTTTATGCCGTACATATTCTGCACAGCCTCTGGTATCTCGGTATTCATATTAAAGCTCCTCGGTAGAAAAGCGGATGTAATATTTTTATTATTAATATGCATGAACGTATAAATTCTATTTTGCACCGATTGTCAAAGGTCGAAAAATTCATAAAACACATTTATTTGTCAGATTGACTTTTCAAAGTGAAGTATAACTTTTATTAAAAAATACCTTAAAAAGCACGTGAAATTTATAAAAATGTAATTTTATAAGTGCTTTTTTATTGTACTTGAATGCTGTGAGCTGAATTGCTTCAAAACTGTTAAAAACAGATATAGGGAAACTGCCTTCGTTGCGCGACAATGACGTACATCCCTTGGGGCGTAGGAACCGAATAACCGCATGTTGATGAAAAAAGTGCTACAGAGCATAGCCGAGAGCATGTTGGGAAAATCCCTGTACTGTATAGAGACAAGGCAAATGGTTAAAGCGACTACCCGTATACTGGATCTTATCGGCAAAGACATTTATGATGATGTGGACAAACGATAGACATTTCGAGGCCATTGTGACTCTGCTTGGTCGCTACCGTGCTCATTGTAAAATTCATCAGTTGCTGTTCGAAATGATTGACAATCGAATTGAGTTTTGCGAGATAATACTCGGTTTATTCCATCGTATGTATTACTGGTATTGTGATATACGTTTATGTGGGTCACATACAGCCCGAAATTTGTACACATCGCTGAGGGTACAATGACACTATTGATCGCAGCGGAATGTGGATATTTGGGCATAAACCGAAAAGTTTCGCAATACTCGCTGATTGCCAAACTCAATCGAAGGATATTTACCAAAGCCTTTTCTCTGTGCATGCAATGTGCCTAGCAGATTCATCAACGCTGAAAAAAAATCTACTCGGATGAAGTACATAGTTTTTACCGATTTAAGGCAGTGACCTGCTTTATGAAGCCCCAAAAAGCTCTTTTTTGACATTTTTTTCGAAGGGAAAAAACAAGTGAGCCCAGTGAACTTTGCGGTATATTTTAATATGCATTTGAAGAGGACAACAAAAAATGTCAACATGGAACAATAAATTACTGCAGATTTATCAGCCTATTCCATGAGCGCCTTGCAACTACTGCCTCCAATCGCCGGGAAAGATGCAGCTCGTAATTCTTGACTGAAACTAAAAAACCAAAGAGTTTTTCAACCGCCATATACTTTTCTTCTGGATGAACTAAGAAAAAATCATGAAATTACAACGTTTTCAGGTTTGAAAAAAATATGTTTAAAAAAACCACCCCAACGTGCTATAAAAGGTATTCAAAAAGACTTTTTTAACGATATCCGTTTAGTTCACTCAGAAGAGAATTTAATACTGAAGAGAAAAAAAACTTTGGTTCGGTTCGATTGGTCGTTTAGTTTTTTTTTTCTATCACGCCCGTCAATTTAGAAAAAATCGTGAAAAAGAAAACTGGAGTAAACGCACTTCAAAGTTTGCAATAGGAGAAATATCAATTTTTGGTTCCTTACCTTAAGGCCTTAGGCCACTCTAGAGGCCGAAAAAAGGCTTTTTGGGGATTTTGTTTTCAGAAAAACTACAAAATAAATCGGGATTAATTCTTGGAAAGTGCAAAAATTGCCTAAAAAATCGTCAGATAATTGTTAATTACAAATAAACTATGCAATATAAAAAAATTCTATGTACTTTCATAGACAATGTATTTTTCAAGATATATTCAATATTTCAAGTGAATAGGTTGAAAATTGTCTGACTTATGTTTCCGGTCAACTTAAAAAATGCAGTTTTGAGATGAACGCTACACAGCCACCATTTTGAAATTAATCGCTTCAAAAAAATTATTGTATACAGTGACTGATATGTATGATAAACACCCTTTTTTGTAATCTCAATTTATTTTGTAGTTTTTCTGGAAAAAAATCCTCAAAAAGCCTATTTTTCGGCCTCTAGAGTGGCCTAACCCCTTAATGATCTGCTAATCAGCTATTCCTCGTCCTGGCTCCTGGCTCACGTGACAATACTACGAAATCTAAGTATCGTTTTGAAAGACCCTTGAACTTTTTTTAGGTATAAAATTCGAAGGAGAAGATTGAGGGACGATCCATTCAGACACCTGCGAGTGACCCTTTCTACTTTGTATCATCGAAATTCCTTAGTTGGCCTCTGTAACTTTGTAAATATATTCTTGGATAGTTTATCTATCGATTCAAGCAATTAAAAAAAAAAACGATTTTTTGGACCTTCTAAAGCAGGACACTGCTTTAATTGCTTAGTATTTAGAATCTTGAGAGTTTCCAAACATTATTTTATTCCTACAGCAAATTACTTTTCTCGATCGTTTTTTACATGGATTTATGCGAAGACAAAAATGCAACGAAAACGTCGAAATAACATGTCGGATTCCCATCACGCTTGGAAAGTTCCATCGGAATATTTTTCACGCTCTGGCTTTATTTTACTTTTTGCAGGAAAATTCGGCACGGATGGTCAACTCATGCCTGGCACCATGTGCGATCATCAGTTCGTCAGTTCTCAAACGACTCCGCAACACGGTCGTTTTTACTCACCGGAATATCCATCCTCGTATCCGAAAAATGTCAGATGCTCGTATATCTTTCGAGCAAGGTAAGTCTGAAATTTCGTTCACGTTCCTGTCCGTTAGAATTTGAAAATTACGCGAAAGAACGAATCGACACTCTTTCACAAGCTTTCATTTAAGGGGAGATATACACCTAGGAGCCGGAAAAAACGGTCATTTTTGTGAATTTTTTCAAGGCAAACTATTTGAAATTTCGGATTGGAATTTTAATTATCTAAAAGTATATACATTCATAAATATGTTTAACTTTCTTTATTGAAAAATATCAAAAATATACAAGGATATTGTATGATCCTTGGAGCTTCGTAAAAAAATCTGCGTATACGTTACCCACTGGCGTTTCTTCAAAAATCATCCGAAAAAGAAAACCAAGAAGATTATTAAATGAGATACTATAATCTAGTACTTGTCATAGCCGATTTTGAAAATATCGATTTATGACAAAATGGCGGACGTTTGATCATAAATAGTAATTTTTGGGCCAAAAATTATTTATTATTTTTCCTATAATGAAAAAGTATGTAACGGAAAAAAATCCTATGACAAGTACTAGATAATGGTTATAGAATAACCAAAAAAAACCTCAAGGCAATCGTTTCATTGGTTTTCGAGAAATTTTGGGTACCGATTTGAAAAACGTGGTTTTGAGAAAAACGCGTTTGAAAATTTGGGAATGAATAATTCATGAAATTTGTCAACTTACATGAAATCATCGATACCAGGCTCATAGTGTAGGTCTTCTACAGTCGACGAAATGTTCATAGCTTCTAAATCCTCGACCTCGACTATCTAAGTGTATATCTCTCCTTAACTTGACTTTCCGTGGGATGTAAAACGGAAAATCGATATTTCACTCCCCGACTACTTAGAGCTCTGAAATTTTGCAAACATGCATCTAAAAGGTGACAATGAATGATTCAGCTTAGAAAATAAAAAATAAAAAGCATATCTATAAAATGTTTAATTTTTCATGTAAAATTAGCGATATCTAATAATCCATATGTAATCTCACTAACACACACAAATAAATTCGTAGCCGACTGTGTTTGTATGTGAAAAGTTTACATACAGTAGGGTGGCACAAATTTGAGCTATTTTTTTTTCCTTTTTCGCACCATCCAATTATATTCTTTTCAGAAAAAAAAAAATTATCGCTGAAGCTGCGAGCCGTCAAAAAATATTTAGAGGTCGCTCAAGCCTCCCAAAAATTCAATTTTTCATTAAAATATCGATTTTTTTCATCCACTTCTCACCCATGAATTTTACGCTTAATCATTTTATGATTAACCTCGCGAAAGCTCTAGCCGGCTAATGGATATTCAGTGGTCGCTCAAAAGCTTCGAAATTTCCAATTTTTCCAATTTTTTGTACTCTTCTCACTAAAAAATTTGACGCTTTGTAAAATGTTCAAAACATTTAATCCGTTTTTCTTTAGAAACAGGTTTTTCAAATTTACCTCACACTTCCAACCCACAAATTATAATCTTGGTTTTCACAAAATAAAAAAACAGAATTACAGGCGGGTTTATCGGGTTGGAAGTGTGAGGTAAATTTGAAAAATCTGTTTCTAAAGAAAGATGGATTAATTATTGTCAAAATTTTACAAACCGTCAAATTTATGGTTGAGGAGAACAAAAATTTGCGACAATTGGGAATTTCGAAGCTTTTGAGCGACCACTAATAATTAATTGGCCGGCTACAGCTTTTGCGAAGGTAATTTAAAAATCATAAAGCGTAACATTCATAGGTGAGAAGTGGACGAAAAAAAATCTATTTTTTAATGAAAATTGGAATTTTTGGAACGCTTGAGCGACCTCTAAATATTTTTCGACGACTCGCACGTTTTGCGACAATTCTTTGTACTCTTTAAAGAAAATAATTGGATGGTGATAAAACAGGAAAAAAAAGAGTTCAAATTTGTGCCACCCAAATACACAGCAATTAGTCGTGAGTTCAATCCTAATTACAGTCGTTGTTATTTTTTACAAGCACTCCACTTTACTAACGCACAATCTCGTAAACTAATAAACTACTAATAAAATCAATTAAAGACTTGAAAGTAACAAACAAGTCATATCTATAAAAAATATTAAAAATAAAACAAGCTTTTATTTAATTTAATAAAAAGTCGAAAATAATTTTTTTTTACCAAGTCACTCGAATATGACTACAAATAAAAGCTTGGGACGCTCAAAATTTAGGCATATAATCTTTAATTTACATAAATCCGTTAACATATCAACTGTATTTAATTTACTATAAAACAACCTGAAATTTCTTAAATAACAATCCCGAAACTGAGTATAGGCATGTGACAATAATTTCTTTAATCACTATTGTGCGAAATAAAATAGGGTTGATGAAACTGAATTGATTAAATTGATTAAACATTTAAAAAGTTAAACACCCCGAGCTTCTATTTATAGGCAAAACAAGGTGACTTGGTGAAAAAAAAATGATTTTCTACTTTTTAGTGCATTAAATAAAAGCTTGTTAAAAAGAATTACATATAAATGTTTTTATCCTCACAGCGGCTCTGTGCCTAATTTTTACAACAAAAAAGAAGATTATCTCAAGCGACTGCTCGAAAAAAAGAATCAAACAATGAGCGCAACTTTTTTGCAAGTTGCACCGTCAACTAGGAAAGTATACGAGCTTCATCCAAGCAGTCCGGACAAAAATGGCCGAGCTGATAAAGAATGCCTCATAAATATATTCCCGTGTACTCATGTCCATTCCCCTTAGTAAAACGCAACAATGCCATCCCTGCAAAGCACCCCCTTTTCCGTGTTCGCTCGTGTCCTTTTTTTTCCCCCTTTAGGCGCCTTTTCACTCTTGTTCTTCGCCATCTTCTCATTTCGCCGGGCCCAACGGTTTCCTCCTCTGTCACGAGAAATTTTGCGGCTTCCGGCTTGGAACAACTTTTCTCGTTCCTCATAGCCACCTCCTTGTTACGGCGCTCGTGAAAGTTTCCCTGTCAGACACACCGCGTCCGAGACAGCTAGCTTAGCCCGAAAAAAAAACGTGAAACGGCAGCAACGACGAGAAAAAAAATCGAACCGACTACAGACGGAGAGAAATTAAACAAACGAACTGACGTACGTGAATGCGCCATCAACGAACAAAAGACAGATAAAGAGATCACGTTGTAATTGTTCCGCGTCTTGAACGCTTTTCTTTGTGAACTAGAATCGTTTGACTCGTTCCAAATGGCAAGCTGAAATTCGTGTCGACGGCAAAGGGACATAGAATTTTTTTGCCCTTTACGTTGAGCTCTCTGTCGAAGGCTTTGCATTTTTTTTGTTCATCACTAATATCGAGTGCACAAACGAAACAGCGTCCGCGCTAGTAATACAATTACAATGTCGAGGAGATTAGCGAAATGGAACAAACGCCTGTGCCATAATGGTCTGCATTATAGGCAAGGATGAGGTAGTTTCCTGATGAAACGAGCCAGCTCGACGCTCCGGGGATACATACGCGAATAATGCACTCTCGTTTGTCTACAAACACCCTTTATATCTATGTACAGATACTCACGTACGTACACACAATACGCCTGGAACTTTGTCTCAGTTTGAACCACATACGTTTAAAGTGCTACAAGCTTGCATTTAAACACGAGATTATCGCACTCCTGAGTAGAAATGAGCAGTGTTCGAAATTAATCTGACGCGAGGATGTATTTCGTAATGAAAAGACAGTATGTAACGATCGTTCATTATTATGAAAGCATTTTTATTTTCTATGCTTCATCACTATACAGTAGAGCGTCCATTAACGGCGGGGTAAAGTTAATTCGGCGAAAAAAAGGCATGTTTTTATGATTTTTTTTTTTTGGCGTAACGAATAGTTTCGTTTATTGAAAAATTTACATATAGTAAAGTAACATTTGAACAACATTCTCCTAAATTTGCATTGCAAAATATTCAAAATTGAGCGAGTGAAAATTAAACCCCGGAGGCGCCTCGAAAAAAAGTTGGTTTGCGGTGTGCACCATAACTCGCAACAGAATCATTTGAAACAAAAAAATCAAAATGCATTTGTTAAAGGAGATGTTTCTCGAGGTAATGACGGGAGGATTTTTTTTTTCGTTTTTTCGATTTTTCGTAGCACTTGGGAGCCAAAAACCCGATTTTCGCTAAAAAAATCGGCTAATTTGTTGTTGAAAAATGAGTAATGATTAAAAAAAACTAAAAAGCTCTCGACAATACCTGGTGAATTATGTGAAGAAGTACTGTGCAAAATTTCAAAGCGATTGGTCCAGTAGATTTTGAGGTATCGTGCACACGGACTTCAAATATGACAAGTCTCAGAAAAACGGTTTGAGAAACGCAGAAGAGAAGAGAACGGCATGGAGCAATAGACGCTCAAATACTCATAACTTCGTCAATTTTACTCCGATCGACTTGAAATTCTAACACAATATTCTTGATATATTATGCATTCATTTAAAAAATTAAACAAAAATGAAAAAAAAAATGTAAATACTTTACCCCGCCCTTAACCAAATCAATTGGGGCGCCTTTCGGATAATCGAGTATCCGGATAACCGAACAGCAATATTCCGCGGGCGAAAAGAACGTTGATCCTTTCAATATGATAATATTGTGTATATATATATATATATATAATATTGTATGTATATATATATATATAAATATATATATATATATATATATATATATATATATATATATATATATATATCTATTAAAATGCAATGAACATTAACATGTGAAGGGGCCTTCTCACTTCAGACGCTAAAAGGGCTTTTTTCATGATTTTTTTGATACGTTTATATTATAGATATTGATATCAAAGTTGTTAGACTTAATAAATACACTTTCGAAATACATTTTAAAAAATGTATGTATTTATGTAACCCAAACAAACTTCGAACGCGTTTTTGTCGAAACAACGTTTTTCGACGGCTTGTTGAAAAAATGTTCGAAACTACTGAACCGATCCTTATGAAATTTTAACCACACATTATTTACAACTATAGCTATAGCGCATATCAAGGATTTTTTGAACTTTGATATCTATTATTTTTTCCCCCAAAAACGGTGAAAAATACGTTTGTTGTTGTTGTTTTTTTTTTCCGAAAAATATTCGCCAATTTGTTATTTTTGCATATATCAAAAATCGTATGATATGCGCTATAGCCATCAACATACTGAATCTAAAACCGTTTAATTTTTTTGTTTCGGATGAACCATTTCCTCTGATTTCATCAACAGCACAGACCTACAATTTTTTAGAACTTTTTTTAACTACCATTTTCGTCTATAAATAGTGACTTAAATGAATGATTTAAAAAAAATGTATTTTGAAAGTGTTTTATTAAGTGTAACAACTTTTATATCAATATCTATAATATAACCTATCGAAAAAATTCACGAAAATATCCTTTGTTTTAGCGTCTAAAGACCCCTTAATAATACGAGTACATTTTTGGTTAATTGCAAATAACCATCGTATCGTTTAATGATATAGAACGAAGTTGAATACGTATTTAAAAATAATCAACATTCGTACATCTTTGAATTCTTATCGGTTTAATTTTTACAAAAGTCGATGATTTTCTTCTGATGCACAACGGAAGCTCGTTTCTTTGCTCGAAAGCAAAGTGGAAAGCCGACAGACCGAGAAAGTGGAGGGGACGTACAACAATGTGCACATCGTGCAACAATATATGGGGCGTAATCGTTCGAATGACTGAGCATTCGGATGAACAAAATTATTGTTTAGATAATTGATATTGTGGATAACCCAAATCGCCTTTCGGATGATTGACGTTTCGGATAAACCAAATCACCATTCGGTTAATTGACGTTTCGGATCACTGACGTTCGGATAATCGACGCTCTACTGTACTTTATATTTCAAATTCTTTTTTTGGCAATTCTTTAGATAAGTGACTTTTCCCAAAAATGAGCCTCAAAGTTTTTTTTCGCTATTTTCTTTTTTATTGGATTATAAATGATGATATTTAGCCAGGGGAAGCTGAAATTCACCCCCCCCCCCTCCGATAAAAAGTTATAGGGTTTTGAAGTTTGCGGAAACACGTGATTAAAAAGGGCATTTTTGAACATTTCGACGCCCCTATTGAATTTATTTGGGTTTGATTGGGTTAAGGGGTTACCCCCACTTGGGATTTTGAAAAAATCGATTTTTTTATATTGCATTTTTTTGAAGTATAAGTATCTGAGAATATGTCCTGAAAATTTCAAGTCGATCCGAACAAAATTGACTGAGATATGAGCGTTGAAAGAGAAGAATCCGTTGTGTAAACGACCGGAAATTGGAACTTTAAACGCGTTTTTCTCAAAATGGCATTTCTGAAGTCGGTGACCAAGATTATTGGAACACTAATGAACCAATCTTCTTGAAATTTTGCAGGCTTATTTAATACATAAAAATGTAGCCTTTAATCGTTCGGTTTTTTTTTTTCGAAAAAAAATGGCCGTTTTATAGCCAAAAAACGGCCGTATTTTTTCGTTAAAATCGAACCATTAACTTTGACTGTCCGCCATTTTGTGAAAAATGAATATTTTTTAAAATCCTTCGATTAAAGACTAGTTTATACTTATATTTGACTAAATCCAGCCGCATTTTTTTTCAGATGATCCACTTCGCCGCAATGTTGGTCACCGCAAACCGTGTATATAAAAACATTATTTCATTGACGGCCATTTGCCACTAAACAATGTAATATTTTTCAATAAAAAAATTACTGAAAGTTCTTCAAGATGTGTTCTTCAAGATGGTATATTGATCGATTAAGAAAGTTTTGTAGTTTTCTTTTAAAAAATTCATGAAAAAGGCCTTATTTTGCGCTACAAGTGGGGGTAACGCTTTAAAGTATGGGTAAAAGTTATGAGGTTTTGAAGTTCGCGGAAACACATGACAAAATAGGGCATTTTGATCATTGCGACGCCTACATTGGGTTGGTTTGGGTTTATTTGAAAACAACAATTTTCGAAAAAGTCACTCATCTAAAGAATTACCTTTTTTGGGTGTCAGATGAAACTGAATATCGAATAAGATTCTTCCTTATTCGTAACTAGTGGGATATTTGTGAACTCTGACGTTTTGAGTCATGGCAATAGATGAAAAAGATCATATTTCCATTGAATTTCGCCAAATTTATGAGGAATTCATTATCGATAGGAAGCAGATGAAATTCTTCGGGAAAAATGTCCGATAACGTTTCTCCTCTTCGTCGTAAATCAAACGTCATAAATGAACGTATATTCGATTTTCCTCGTTATTCACTCACTTTTTATATATGCATTGTGTTACAGGATGAAGGAGCGAATTCGTATCGTGTTCGAGAAGATATCGCTACAGAAGGGAGACCTGAGGTAAGCGCGGTTGAAAATATGCAAAAAAGCTTTTCTTCTGGTCTCGAATCGCGAATTACTATTTGCATATTGGCCCGGGGGCAAGGGAGGTTCGGGTGGGTGAGTGCGTGCCGCGAGAGTTTGGTGGAAACGTTCTCGCAGACGCTGGAAATTGCTATCGAGTTTTCGAAAAGCTTGAGTGAGGATGGAAAAGGAATATCTCGCGGGGATTTTGTACACGAGAGTGAATACAAAAGTATTTCGGTGTGGCTCTGGTTGTGATATTCTTTCCCCTTGATGCTTTTTTTTCGTACCAAGATTTTCCCCGCGAGCTTCTTGTCTCATTCTGTCCCCCGCCAATGAATGTTATCCGTTCGAGAAGACTACGCCGTCGTTTTCTACCAAGTCTCTCTTTCTTTTTCCTCATTTATTCCCCTCGATCGTATATACCCTATATATCGTCGTGTACTTGGGGAAGTAAAGGGTGCCTATCAGGCTCGGAAAGCATTCGCTGCGCGTCGATAAGATACCCGCCGAAGTTTACCTATCAGAGCTGCAGATACTTACTCGACATTGAGGCGGGGGAAAATTAAGCAATTTGGAGGGATTTTTAAAACTATGAAATAATTATTCTACATTTATCAAACTGTAGGTATATATTAATAGTATATGAGGGATTCCACGTCACTTCAGTCAGTAAAAAAAAAAATCCACAAATAATGTTGAAATATATTCACCGAGTGTCGAAATTAAAAAAAAAATTCTGACGTTTTTTCTCGTTGATTACCATTTTTCATTCAAATGGCTGTATCTTTGGCAGGATTTGACGTATTTAGATTCGTAAAAATCGAAAATGTGCGTCTTTTTATAGCCTTTCAGAAAAAAATTAATCTAGATTTTATTGAGCAAGTCGAACGTCCGTTTCAGAGCAAAATATGCAAAAATATTTTTTTTCTCATGGAAAAACACTCGTTATTTTATTCTTTTAAATTTCCCCGAATTGTGAATACGAAAAACGGATTTTTGGTATTTTTTATATTATGGGATTCCTAAACACCGTGAAGTAACAGCTATTTTTATTTTTTTAAATTAATATTTGATTGAAGAGTGCACTCCAAGGCACCAATACATATGACATATATATATATATATATATATGTCATATGTATTTCAAAAACCTGGTAAACATACAGCGAGTGCTCCACACTCTTCAATCGAATATTGATAAAAAAATTTTTTAATAAAAATAGCTGTTACTTCACGGTGTTTAGGAATCCCATAATATAAAAAATACCAAAAATCTTTTTGGTATGGACAATTCGGAGAAATTCTTAAAAATAAAATAACGAGTGTCTTTCCTGGAGAAAAAAGGTTCTTTTCTTCTAATTTTTCAGAAACATTTCTCGTCAAGTAGAACGTAGCAATATTATTAATATCGCTACCAATTTTTAAATCAATCGGCTTAATACTTTTTGAGTAATTCTGCAGGTCAATTTCGAAAATGCAGTTTTGAGAAAAACGCGTTTGAAGTTTACGCCCGCTCCGAATGCGAGCGTTGAGGCACAGCGTTGACGGGCTGTAACATTTGAAGTTTTTGGAATTTCGCTTTGACACTTTGGGAAAATATTCTACGTATATAGTTGTATGGTTTGAAGAAAAAAAACGAAATCGATTTTTTGATCGTTGTAAATGGATATCGCGCCATAAGGGTTCACAACTAGTTGAAATACTAGCATACAAACAAATTCGTAGCCGACTGTGATTGTACGTGAAAAGTTTATATGCAGTAATTAGTCGTGAGTTCAATACCAATTACAGTCTGTTATTTTTTACAAGCATTCCGTTTTCTAATGTACAAACTCGTAAACTAGTAAACTGCTAGTAACAACTAACTAGTAAAATCAATTAAAGAATAAAAAGAAGAAAGTAATTGATATGTAAAAGAAATATTTTTATAAAACCAGCTTTTGTTCAATATGCTAAAAAGTATAAAATCATTTTTTTATCAAGTTTTATATGTTACTATAAAACAAAGCTTGGGGCGCTCAAAATTTAGACATTTAATCTTGAAATTACATAAATCCGTTGACATATCAACTGTATTTAATTTACTGTAAAACAACCTTGGATTTCTTGAATAAAAATCCTGAAACTGAGTATTAGGTGTACAAATAAGTTTTAGGACACTTCGATTTTGTATCATAACAGCTATTCTAAATTAATTCAAAGGTCCCGCTCACTTATCATAGATGGCGCTTGATATGTAGTATCGAAACATAAAAGAGTCATAAACATAACCTATAAATTCTGTAAATTAAACATGCAGACCGATAACCTATTTATTAGACACTGCATTCGCTATGAATTCCATCAAGGAAAAAGTGTTAGGAAAGCGTGTGAATCGATATGTTCTGTTCTTGGAGACAACATTGTATCTAAAAGTACATGTGAGTATTGGTATAAGCGATTCAAAGAAGGTGATTTCGACGTTAGTGACCGTGAACGCACGGGGCCTCCTGTAAAGGTGGACGATCAGGAACTGCAAGCGTTGCTGGATGAAAACTCTTGTCAGACGGAGAAACAACTTTCGGAACAGCTTGGAGTAACTCAACAAACTGTTTCTTATCGTTTAAAAGCAATGGGTAAGATTCGAAAAGGAACAAAGTGGGTACCACACTTTCTGACTCAAGAAAATAAAAACAGCCGTCTTAACATTTGTGTAAGTCTTTACAACAAGCAACATAGAAAGTCTTTCTTGTGGAAAATTGTGACCGGCGATGAAAAGTGGATTTATTTTGATAATCCGAAACGCAAATATCATTGGGTTGACCCCGGCGAGCCGACAAAATCCACGCCAAAGCGCAATGTTCATTGTAACAAAGTCATGCTGTGCATATGGTGGGATATGAAAAGCGTACTGTATTATGAACTTCTCAAACCTGGTCAAACAGTTACTACCGATCGCTATTGTCATCAATTGATGCAAGTGAATCAAGAAATTGAGAAGAAACGTCCATTTTCTGGTAAAGGAAAACGTCCAGTAAAACTGCTTCATGACAACGCGCGGCCTCATGTGGGTAAACCGGTCAAGGATACGTTACTAGCGCTTGGATGGGAAGCTGTACCACACCCGGCGTATTCACCAGACTTAGCCCCATCCGATTATCATTTATTCCGGAAAATGCAGAACGATTTGTCTGACGTGCGATTCAAAACATTTGAAGAAGTGGAAAAATGGGTCGCTAAATTTCTCACCTCGCAAGACGAAAGTTTCTTTGCGAAAGGCATCCGCGAGTTACCTGAGAGATGGCTGAAGGTCATTCAGTGCGATGGAGATTACTTCGATGAATAACTGTGTTTTACTTCTTTTTTAATAAATCTTGAATTTTTTGAAAACTGTACTAAAACTTATTTGTACACCTAATATAAACGTGGGATAATAATTTCTCCAATTACTATTGTGTCACATTTAATACGGTTAATGTAACTGAATTGATTAAATTCATTAAACATTTAAAAAGTTGAGCGCCCCAAGCTTTTATTTATAGTCACACATAAGTGACTTGGTAAAAAAATTAAATAATTTTTTCTAAATATATTTTACATATAAATTTTTGAAAATATCGATTCTTGATTTTCGACGGGTTCTCACAACATATCATTTCGAAAATGTTATCTGAAAATTTCAAGTCGATCCGTTAGAAATTGAATGAGTTTTGGGCGTTCATAGGCAGGTTCCATAACCCAGCGAACTTTAAACACGTTTTTCTTAAAATGAATGTTTCAAAATCGGCGACCGTGACATCGCAAAACTCACTGCACCGATCAACATCAAATTTTACAAGGTTATTCTATACATCAAAAAGCAGTACTTGAACGAAGAACTTTTATTTACGATGCATTTTTTTTTATCAACGAAAATATAGTAGAGTTTTTTTCACTGAAAATCAATACTTTCATGTTGTCCAATTACTCAATTCTTCGTCCAACCACTATATATGTTCACCCAAGAAATAAATGGGTTTGATGTTTATAATTCGGACGATTTGTTTCCGGGCAGCAGTGCACACCGCGAAGGACATTTTTCACACCATTGTATCTACCACATTCCAGAATATTCTCCAATTCAAAAATTGTAAAAGACACCTGAAAATCATACTCTCTGATGTAAAAAAAAATCGAAAACGTGCACATGTTTTCCCAGAAAAAAATCACGAAATCTCTTCTTTTTCTGGCCACGAGCTAGGTGTACCCGGCTTTAAAAAATGGCAAGTATAACTCAAATATAGGTCTGGAAAAGCGAAAATTTAAAGAAAAGATCCAAAAAATTAAGTTCTACAAGAAACAATGGTGCTTTTTCTTCTTCCAGCAACGCTATCTCCGGCTCACTGGCAATTGAGGAAAGGTTCTGCCTTGTTGGGCCAAAAAGTGCGATTTTTCACCAATTTTTTAGGCCGAAAGTATTAAGTATGGAATGTTGCTATTTGGTATGTTGACTTTATTGAACATCAAAATATTTTTTAAAGTTTGACAAAACATGATGGTGGGAGTGCGGAAGTCCTAAGTTCCGGACAGCCGATCTGAAGCAAAAAAATAAAACATATTTTTACTTTGTACAATATTGTGTATAAGTTGACCTAGAATCGAGAAGAAAAATTGAAAAATAAAAAACAACAAGCAAAAAAATGCGAATTTTTTGGGGAAAAAATAATCTTCCTTCCGATCGCTCACTGTTCTTTATTTTTCAACTTTTTTTGTTGATTCTAAGTCAACTTATACACAATATTGTACAAAGTAAAAGTACCTCCCACTACCACCATTATGTTTTGTCAACCTTTAAAAAATATTTTGATATTCAATAAAGACCGCTTAGTCAACATACCAAATATCGACATTCTATATTTAATACTTTTCGCATAAAAAATTGTTGAAAAATCGAACATTTTTTGGCCCAACAAGGCAGAACCTTCCCATAAGGAAATGGAAAACGTTAGAAACGCCAAGAGGCGTCATTTTTCCAACAGCATATAACATATCGCTTTTGCGACTGCATCAATATTGAAATGCATTGGCAAGAGTCACGAATTAAGCGAACGCTGGAAAATCGCGTCTTCTCTATCAGCGAACCAGGGATTTCGAGTAATGATCTCGGATTTCGCTCGCCCTGAAATTTCTTTCGAAGTCTTTTTGAGATATCGGCTTTTAAGCCTTGATTCTCCGCAACTTGATAAATGGACGCTGCTCTCGTGCGCGGCGATAACCCCTTGATCGAATTAACCTCCCGCAAGTGAGTTTCAAACCCTTCCGATTCTCCTGAAGGATGAACGGGCCAAATGCACAGTCTGGGCCATTGGTCTGCACCACTGAATATATATATATATATATATATATATATATATGTCTTACGGCTAACTCGCAGTAACATTGTGTCACTATAGAGGGTCTTTTACTGACGTTGAATCACCCCGGAGCTTACCCGAAGCAAGGATTCGGGAGAGTTTCGGACGACTGTACGGCGCACCAGCCGAGTTATTGTGTGAGATGATGATGACTTACGCCCTTACGTTATTACGTGCCTATATGTTTGTATACATATATACAAAGACGCATATAGATAAGTGTACATAGCGGGGCACTGAGAATAGAGCTTTAGTTCAAGTTTGCCCGGGTGCTCTTGTACGAACGCCAGGACCAAGTCTTGAGAAGGGACCGTCACACGAATAGCGTATCCAAACCTAAGTGAATGTTGGAAAGTTAACCCTCAACTCGGGAGCGGGTCACAGGCTTAAGTTTCACCAGTATTGATACGACTCAATCATGATATCGAGGAAACAGTGGACCCGTTAGAGAATACATATATGAAACCCCGCATACAGGGTGTCCCAGAACTGAATGCGTTCCCGGATATGGGAGGTTGAGGGTGACATTCCGAGTCGATTGATATAAGCATGTGTGGGTCTCAGATCAATCCCTGAATTATTATTAATTTTTAAAGGCGGGCGCACCTGATTGGCTTGCCTTTAAAAATTCATAATAATTCAGGGGTTGATCTGAGACCCACACATGCTTATATCAATCCACTCAGAATTTCACCCCCAACCGCCCATTTCAGGAAACGCGTTCAGTTCTGGGACACCCTGTATATGTAACATTCACATGGGTCATTCCAGCTCAAATCGACAGGGTCTCGAGCTTTGTGAATTTTGCAATAGCCAGGGAAAACGGAAAAATAAATTATCTTGTGCTTGGACAAAGGACGACTGTACAACTGGCGTATCGCTTCAATCAATGCAATATTGATTTTTTTTAAATGGCCGAAGCCCAAAGTGAAAGTATCGATTTTCGGGAAAGAAGCTCTCTATTTGCGTTGAGAAAAAAAGATGCAATGAAAAAAAAATCCCTTCGTTCAAGCACTGCGTTTTACATTAAAAAGAAGCTTGCAGAATTTGAAGTTGATCGGTGAAGTGATTTTTTTAATATCGTGGTTACCGATTTTGGAAAAGTAGTTTTGAAAACAACGGGTTTAAAGTTCACTCTTATTAGAAATTCAGTCTTATTTTGCATTTGTATTATGTTGTACTTAAGGGGGTGGGGGGATACATTGAAGCGAGGAAAAAAAAGGCCGATTTTCGTGATTTTTTTTAAATAAAAAGATTAATTCACCACTTTTGAGACTTAGGGTATGTTTATGACCACTTTTAGCTGTAACATGGTATTTGTTAAAAAATAATCTTCTAGAATGGCGCAGGCATGGCACGGTCTCCTACACGGTTTGCGGCCGATATTGTCAGATGCCGTGAATTTTTCTTTCATTAACACTCATATGCAGAATATGAACCAAGAAAAAGTGAAAAATGTTGAAAATCGATTAAATGGTACGCTTTGAAACAAAAAAAAATTGAATTTTCCGAAAAAAAGATGGCTACACTTTGCAATAAAAAACCATTTTTATTTTAATTTTCGAAAACATTTACCGTGGTGTTTTAGACAATAAGGTTGGCAAGATTTATACTAAATTTCATCAGAGTCGGGCGATCATTTTTTCAGCTATACTTCACGCCGCATAATAAAAAATACTATACTTCACGCCGCATAATAAAAAACCTGTAACAGTCAAAATTAGTAATAAAACATACTCTAAGTCTAAAAAGTCATGAACAAATCTTACCTTTAAAAGAAAATCATGAAAATCAGTAAATTTTTTCCTCGCCTGAAGGTATTTCCCTCCTGAAATTATAATTTCAAGCCGCAATCATAGTTACGAATTTGAACAATGGGTATTGTTATCGCGAAATTCACTTACCGGTCAATTTGACATTCGAACGACCTACATCGACATAGAGCGGGTGGCAGGAATCTTGAATAATTCGTACGGGAGTATCACTCTGAATTTCCATTGTTCCGCTCGGAAAGGTATTTCGGGCGTATGTCACAAATAATTCGTAATTCCTTGATCGGGCGAACGAGCAGAAAACCACACGAAAACCAATACATTACATTATTTCTCAACAATCATTGTTTATTATTTCTATGTCTTTTCGAACGGTTATTTTTTATCCTAAACCATTCTAAATCTAAAGTAACGAGACTATATTGAACCTCCAGTGCATCGCTTTTACCTCACTGCATTAAGCGCACGAATATTGATTTGTAAAAACTGCATTTCAAAAACTCCGAAACGGATTCAAATTATATGACCAATTGACGTTATCGAAAGTCCGGCCATCAGATTATCCTATCGCATCCACCCCCTCTATCCCTGCGGGTAATCAAACTTTCGAATCGTTAGCGATTTTTTTTTCTCGTTTTTTTTTCTCTCTCTCTGACATCGCAACGTATCTGACAGACTTGTCGATATTTCATAGCGATTTTTACGGGCTTTAGAGAGGAATATTTACTTCATATCCGGTCATGCGAGAGCGTTAGAAGCAAAGAGAATAAGGGCCTCAGAGCCGTCAACCTCGAGAGACTCGTTAATATCGAGTAAACTCAGTTTCATGCTTCGGAATCCTTCAGGTTCAGAATATTCGAAAATATCGACATCGAGCGAGAGGACTCCGTTGAGCACGAACTTTATAGTATGCGGAGAGGGATGGGAAAAGAGTAACTGAGTGTGTGTGTGTGTGTGTGTGTGTGTGTGTGTGTGTGTGTGTGTGTGTGTGTGTGTGTGTGTGTGTGTGTGTGTGTGTGTGTGTGTGTGTGTGTGTGTGTGTGTGTGTGTGTGTGTCTGAGAGAGAGAGAGAGGTTGTGTGGTGTCAGACCTAATGAACCATTAAACTAATCAAACTAAGTTGTTCAAATGTTTGATCAACAATCCTCGTGTAGATTCGTCAATTGGTCACGGAAAACTCTGTTCAAAAGCGCGCAATTCGTGTTTCCATGAACGTCATTGCTCATCCAATCTTCATATTGCTGCTTTATCTCCAAACTGCGATTTTTTTTTTATCTTATCAGTAAACATCTAAAATGTCAATTATTTCCAATTTATATCTATTTACGCCTGAAACATGACATCTACGAGTTAAAGAATATTTTAGCCGAGTTAGTATTCAGCCGTTTATATTGAATGTCCAACACTGCTTGGATCGAAAGCGACGGAAAAAATAGCGGTTAAGGAGAGGTATACACCAAGATGGTCGAGGTCGAGGATTTAGAAGCTATGAACATTCCGTCGACCGTAGAAGATCTACACTACGAGCCTGGTATCGATGATTCCATGTAAGTCGACAAATTTCATGATTTATAAATTCCCAAATTTTCAAACGCGTTTTTCTCAAAACCACGTTTTTCAAATCGGTATCCAAAATTTCTCGAAAATCAATGAACCGATTGCCGTCAGGTTTTTGGTGGTTATTCTATACATCATTATGTAGTACTTGTCATAGGATTTTTTTTCCGTTACTTAGTTTTTGTTTTATAGGCAAAATAATAACTAATTTTTTGACCAAAAACCACTATTTATGTTCAAACGACCGCCATTTTGTCATAAATCAATATTTTCAAAATCGGCTATGACAAGTACTAGATTCTAGTATCTAATTTAATAATCTTTTCGGTTTTTTTTTTTCAGATGATTTTTGAAGAAACGCCAGTGGGTACCGTATGCGTAGATTTTTTACCACGCCCCAAGGATGATACAATATCCTTGTATATTTTTGATATTTTTAAATAAAGAAAATTACATATATTTTTGAATGCATATACTTTTAGATAATAAAAACCCCAATCTGAAATTGTATATAGTTTTCCTTGAAAAAATTCACAAAAATGACCTTTTTTCCAGTTCCTAGGTGTATATCTCCCCTTAATGTTAGTACATTTCATATTACATTACATTGGTAACAAAATGATAATTGGTAGTAGAATATGGCTTTTGATCGAGTAGATACAATAAACAATTAAACCAGAAAACATTCGCCTAACGTTTCCTTAAGGCCGTCATACTCAAAGCGTGCTTTGTGGAGCCCTGAAGCAGGGCCTCTGTTAGAGCTCGGCCGAAAAAAAACAACTTCATACCTCCCAATAAATGGAAACAATTGCATCAACTTACAGTGGAATTAATACATTCTTAAGTAAAGGACCTATTTTTGTATGATTTGCATTTTAAAAAATAACATAAAACCAGGTTTTGCTTAATTTAGGGTTCTGTAAAATATTTTGTGTTTCAAAAGGGTTCTGTCGTCAAAAAAGTTTGAGAACCGCTGCATTAAGGGAAAACTCCAGTGTGACGGGCCGAAAAAGGTCGTTTTTCCGATTTTTTTGTTTGCTAGACTATTTATCTGGGATTTGGAAAAAATGTATGTTATTAAGCATAGGTTAAACTTATTTCGTGTTAATTTTGACTTAAAAAAAAAAGAAAAATTAACACCGCTATTGAGGTATATAGAGTGACTGTATGAAAAATTGCTCAAATGTTTGATCAACATGCTTCGTACAGTTTCGTCAATTGGTCACGGAGAACTCTGTTCGAAAGCGCTCAATTCGTGTTTCCACGAACGTCATTGCTCATCCAATCTTGATATTACTGGTCTATCTTCGAACTGCGATTTACCATATTTTTTATCTTATCAGTAAACATCTAACACCTCAATTATTTCCAATTTATACCAATTGATGACTCAAACATGACTTCGACGAATTAAAAATTCTTTTAGTCGAGTTAGTATTCAGCCATTTATATTGAATATCCAATACTGCTTGGATCGAAAGCGGGGGGGAAAATAGCGGTTATGATATTTCATATTTCACATTACATTCGTAACAAAATGATAATTGATAGTAGAATATTCCTTTCGGTCGACTGGACGCAATAAACAATTAAACCAGAAAACTTTAGCCTTACGTTCCACCAAGGAAAGACACCACTGAGACGAGCCGAAAAAGGTCCATTTTCCGATTTTTCTCATCTACTAGATTATTTATTCGG
>OZ023316.1:38010652-38220652 GCA_964007375.1 Ophion obscuratus | reverse complement strand
TTTCTTTGACATTTTTATTCAATACCGCGAATACTCTTGATATTTCCATACTCTTACCATGAAGTGACATTTACGATCTTGATATTACGTTTCACAACCCTGGCTAGACGAAATAAAAATAAAGTCCATCATAGCTTTATTTTCATCAATGGCAAAAATGTGCAGTGGCTATGGTCCAGCTTAGACATTGAATGATCCGATGGTCGCGATCTCCCGCGTGCTAACTACGAACGTTGGCTACTTAGTCGCATTAAAGTGAAATGGCCGGTCGAGTAAGTACGTGAGCGTAGCGTTGGTAGGAGACTGATGCAAAGAAAAAAAAATCTCAGAAAATGGAGCCAGCTACGTCAATGAAAGACAGATATCAATGTGGTAAATGAAAAAAAAAGAAGTTCAATGATATTCGGCGTCTGTTCAGTCTGAGAAACTCCCAGAGGAGAAATTCCAATTGGAGTTTTCGAAGGTCAGTCTAGGTATACTCCAGCTCGAATGAAATTAAGGAAGCTCAATGCGGAATTAGGACGGAGTTCGAAGGATTTATCAAGGATTAACTCCGCGAAACTGGCTACAGCCAGAAGGTGCCCTACTGATCCTTTCGGTCTGTCCTCGCCCATTCTAACCTCCGACTTCTTTCACCCGTCTTGCCCTTATTTTTTACATTTTGCTCCCCCCCCTCTCTCTCTCGCTCTCTCTCTTTCTCTCTCTCTCTCTCTTGGTTTGCCGATGCTTCTAAACCAAGCCGATCCTTGCCATCGTCTTTTTTTCTCGTACCGACCTTCATTCAATCTCCCGTGTTCCTTTATATACATTTACACGCCCACACACACACCCCCACACGTGTACACACACCTACACGTGTACACACACCCACACATGTACACACATCTACACGTGTACACACACCCACACATGTGCACTCACCCACACATGTACACACACCCACACATTCACACACACCCACACATTCACACACACCCACACATTCATACACACCCACACATCTACACACACCCACACTGTACGCACACCCACACATGTACACACACCTACACGTATACACACACCCACACATTTACACACGCCTACACGTCTACACACACTCACATGTACACACGCCTACACGCTTACACATGTACACACGCCTACACACCCACACGAAACCCCACATGTACACACACCGACACGTGCACACACACCCACACGAACTCCCACATGTATACACACCTACACGTGTACACACACCCACACACATGCACAGAAACACCTACACGTGGTTGAGATAAGTAAGTTCATGTGGGTTAAGCAGAAACGTGTTCGGCTCAGAGGATTTAAAGGTCGTGTTTAATCAGGGTTACACAAACCAATCGCGTATGCCGCCTGAGTGAGATATATGCTGGTATCTTCATGTCGGCAAAATTCCTATCTCTGGTTGCATATCAAGGATTCAAGAATTGAATCTTGCACTTATTTCCACAGCAAATCCAAGTTGCAAAAATAGCGTAATGAGAAAGCTCTGCAATCTCGGCCACTCGTCACATGGAAATAAGAGCGGTGCCATAAAAATATGAGACCATTTTTATTTAATGTCGGTGGAAATAATTTTTATTGCTATTCCGTAAATTAATAGGAATAATTTATCGAATGAATAATCATAATTTTTATTACATAAATGATAATTGTTATTCTCATGTCATAACAATAATTTTTACTGTTTATTAATCAATTTATAATTTTAATTTATGGAATAACGTATAGAATGAATAATAATCTTTTTTATATCATAAATACTTTTATTTCTTTCATTCCATAAAAATGAGAGAATATTTTTATTTCATAAAAATAGAAAAGTATCTGTCGGCATGTATAATTTGCAAATCTGACATCGTTTATACGTATATCAGTAAGAGTTTCAAACCATGTACCGTGCATCGTGAAAATTTCCGAACGGGACTAAAGTTACGTTCAACTCTGAGGTCAATATCTAAAGGTCAATCTCACGAAACCACGAAATGGATAAAAAAAATCAAAACACCGATGAATTTATTCATATTATCGAAAAAATAAAAAGAAAAAAAAAATAAAGTTTGCAAAGAAGATAAAGATGATGGGTCGAATTGTTTTCCATTTGTGCATTTAATTCTGAATAAAAATGATGACACACTCGGCCAGATTAATTCTTCCATCAATGTACAGGTCAATTAGACTCTCTAATTTAATGAGCTTGATCGTCTCCATCCAAGAAGATCCCTACTTTCATTCATGTGCCTACGAAATTGCGTTATTTCCGGTGGCGGTAATAAATTTCATTTACAAATGATCTAGCACATAGAATGCCAATTATTATATTATCGCTCCACCCTGAGCTAGTTGAACACTTAAACTATTTAGCAACATTTGACCTTTTATAATCCCCTGTCAATACCAATTTTTAACGAACCATACATACTTTAATGACGATTTGTACAAAGACGAAAAATCCGTGACTGTTTTACACCCCGTGTCTATATCTACGCTCTTCCCTCCCCACTTTTTTATTCTCTTATAATTTCACCTCCTGTGTTAAAACTCCAATAATTTCGCAATCACTTGTTCCGGTGCTTCAATTGTTTTCCGCATTTCACACAATTGGATAATATACAGTACCCGAGCTTTGGCCGGACAAGCCGCTCGTTTTATATGTTCCAGTTAACGCAACTTGCTCCCCAGTTGAATTCTATATTTTCACGAATAATGCACGTGAGTAATAAAAGTGAGCGCGGCAGAAAAGTGGAAAAAAAGGCCAGAAATTTCCGCTCCCACCAGCATAGTCGAGACAGCAATAAAATTTGTGAAGGGCCGAAGTATTGCTTGTTGTGCATTATTTCGTCTCCACCATTTGATAACCACGGGCTATACGTTATCGTTACGTAGCTCTGTATTTCCTCCTTCGTTGATTCATGCAATTCATTTTCTTAATGCACTTCGCGGACACATTTCTGTACCCACGATATATATATATATATATATATATATATATATATATATACATATATATACACTCATACTGACAATATGAAATAGAATGTGTAGAGCCACGATATATATATATATATATATACATTCGTAATATCTCGTTATAGATTTTTATACATTTATATAACAATAGTAATTCTGGATGTTAAGTGTTATTGTTTCGTTTCGTTTTAAAAGTGACAGGTGATGCTATCATCTCAACAATATATATGATATATTCGATGTGTGCATGAATTTTGAGGGATTTTCAAGAGATGGCGTAACTAGTACCATACCGCATCAGGTGATATGGTATAATTATGGACTAATTTTATGTCAAAGCATCATCACGCAGCTCTAGTTTTTACACTGACAGAAAAATTCTATCGATATGTACTAATAGCGTCTATTTGATTTTTGTTTATTTGAATTAATTAGATTTTTCTTGAAATCAATTTTTTCTTATTGCATTCCATTATTGATATTATTTACTTTAAATATATTTATTTATTCAAATCAATATATATTCAACATTGTACAATAACTAAATATTTGATTTAATCCTACTAAATCTGTGATTCGGTTTCGTCTGCTCAAAAAGCAATTTAGGTGAATCCACTAAATGAATCTATTGGATTTTTTTTCAATTTAAATTAAATAGAATTTTCGTAGAGACAACCATTTTTCTATTTGATTGGATGGTCTGTCTTTATTGCAACATACATATCAAAGAGGAGTGGGGTTAGAGAAGGTGGAGAGAGAGGAATTATATGTGTATATATATATATATATATATATATATATATATATATATATATATATATATAAATGCTAAATAACCTATATATAGGTTATAACATAACCTATATATATATATATATATATATATATATATATATATATATATAGGTTATGTTAAAAAATATATGGCATGTTATTCGATAAAACTCTCCAATTATCACAATGATATTAACTAATTGACATAGTTTATGTGATACAGCAAATATTTATAGGAATTCACTCCGTCTCTTAGCCATATCTACGACTAAGATGATCAAGCACTCGGTAGCAAAGGAGCAGCGTGCGTAGCTATGAGTAGGTAGGTTTCTAGGTTGGATTCCTATATAGGTGAAATATTTTTTTCGATAGAAGTCATCTCAAAAGGCCAGGGAACGACGAATTACAATACAAAATCATTGTCGTACAACCCTCAATTAAGTATTTCTTTTTATTTTTGATTTATGAAATATTTTATACATATAGTACACTTATATTTACAGTGTACATTGTACGTAAATAGAGATTTCGTTGAATCGAATCTTCATTTATTAAATTTGAATATATTCAATATTTAAAACGAATAGCTGAAACAAATGAAAAAATATCTTTGAAACAAATAAGATCGTAGTAGGCCGCGAGCCGAGGAAAAAACCTCTTTGATTCAAATAGATCCTATTTAAATTAAACATTTTATTTTTGCAGTGTAGTATGTGTTATTTTGCCGAAGTGTTAAAGACATTATTTTTTTAAGAGTTCAGTCTGTGGAATTCTATGCCAACAAAGCACAATTTGACGGAAGCTTCTCTTTTTTGCTTCCATTTAAAAAAAGGTGCTGTTGAAAGTCAAAGAGTGCTGTTGGAATCTTATGATGATCATGCTCCATCGACTTCAACACGTGAGTACTGGTTTCGACCCTGTAAAAAGGTGATTTTGACACGAAAGCCAAGGAACGTCCAAGCCAGCCGAAAAAGGTTGAAAATTCGGAGGTGGAAGGTTTATCCGATGAAGACCCGAGTCAAACGCAAGATGAAATTGCAGAATCATTACATTTTTATTGATCAACGATTTCTAGACTTTTTACCGGCATTGGAATGATCCATAAGCAAGATTACGCGAAAAGACATGACAAAGTGGTTTTCCAGCCGGACAACGCTCGGCCTCATGCTGCTAAACTCGTCAGGGAAACGTTAGTCGTGTTTAACTGGGGTGCCCTACCACACCCGCCGTATTTTCCAAATATTGCGCCTTCCGATTAACACCTATTTGGATCGGTGGATCATGGCTTGTCTGAGCAGCGCGTCCATTTTTATGAGGACACCAAATATCTGTCCTTTCGTGGATGGCCTCTGAAGATGTGTCGTTCTTTCGACGTGGAATCCACCCATTACCAGAAACATGAGAAAAAGCAGTGACTAGCGATGGTCAATATTTTGAATCATTTTTGAATTATCAATTTGTAATCATTTTTTCACAATAAAGCTGTATTTTTACAAAAAAAAAAAAAACACTTAAAATAAATGCACATTTCTACTGTACACACACACACATACACATACACATGCGTATATACATATATACCTCCTAACACTGAACATGCATAGGTCGAACGTCATGCATTGGCACGAAGGAGCAGTTATTCGATAAGATAATTGGAAAATTTCAATGGTCTCGTATGTTTTCCGCGAATGTGACAATTCCTCGGCTTTTTTATTATCTACTTCACCTCCGGATATGAGAATCATTGGGAAATAATTCTGAAAGCACAGATATCGTTTTCCTCGCTTTAACGTATCCGCGATGACGCCGTAAAAGTTAGTACATTAGGTATAACGTGAGACGAAAGCGATATAAGAGGATATGCGGTAAAAAAAAGCATAGCGATACGTTAATATAGATTGAGAGTGTGAGGGAGAGGGCGGGGGGGGGGGGTCGTCGAGAAAGGTAGACAGTAAATAAAGGGTGTCTCAAAATGATTTCACATTTTAAATTGCGCGCCATTTTTTTGTGGCGAACATAGAGTAATAATCTTTCACAACTATCATCAGGAAGTATTGCGGTTTAGTCACTACAAAAATGGTGAAAATTTTACAGACATGGCCGACCTACCACACTGCGGGCGAAACAATGCACTTTTTGCGGATAAAGTTTCATGATCGTGTTATTTCGCGCGGCTGCGATGTGAATCGGCCACCAAGATTGTGCGATGTGACGCCATTGGACTTCTTTCTTTGGGGTTTTCCGAAAGGAAAAGTGTGTGCCAATGATCCATATATCACTTCGGAGCTAAAGGAAGCAATCGGACGCAACATTAAGGCCACTCTAATGGCCGAAACAAGGCTTTTTGTGGAATTTTTTTTTCCAGAAAAACCACAAAATAAATCGGGATTACGAAAAAGGGTGTTTATCATACATATCAGTGATTGTAAACAATAATTTTTTTGAAGCGAGTCATTTCAAAATGGCGGCTGTGCAGCGTTTATCTCAAAACTGCATTTTTTAAGTTGGCCTGAATCATAACTCAGACAATTTTCAACCGATTCATTTGAAATATTGAATATATCTTGAAAAATACATTGTCTGTGGAAGTAGGTAGCATTTTTTTTTTTATATTGCATAGTTAATTTTTTATTAACAATTATCAGACGATTTTTTAGCCAAATTTTTCACTTTCCACTTTAGAAGTGCGCCATTTGGCCAAAAATCAATATATCGAAAAAATCCTACGTACTTCTATAGCAGTTATTATATATAATCGAAAAAAAATTCATTGGCTCATTATAATAAAAAAAATTACAGGAGCTGCTTGTCCGGCCGTGGACCCTGAAGAAACGGAGATGGCATCGCAAAAACGCTGCACAGCCGTCATTTTGAAATTAATCGCTTCAAAAAAATTATTCTATATAGTCACTGATATGTATGATGAACACCCTTTTTTGTAATCTCGATTTATTTTGTATTTTTTCTGAAAAAACAAAAACCCCAAAGAGCCTATTTTTCGGCCTTTAGAGTGGCCTAACCCCTTAATGAAATTAGTAGGCAATTGTGCCAAAAAGTTATTGAAATTTTCATCAAAAGCGTGACGCAAACAGGGACGAGGCGGCCATTTATCGGATATAACGTCCATGTTTATACCTTATATTGAATGAAAAATATTCGTATCTTTTGAATAAATAATACGTTTTGACAAGAAAATAAAAATGTCAGGTCATTTTGAGACACTCTATAAATACGGTGCGGCTGCGATAGCTCGAAACATTATTTTTGAGTCAGACTATCTATATACAACATGCCAAGATATTATACCGAATTATGGAGATGGTTTTCAGTTGAATCCAAAGAAGCTCTTTCAACTCTTGGTTTACTTAGCGGACAAAGTCCTCCTGTTTTCTGCTGATACCATTTGAGGAGCTCGCGAACAGAACCGGACGGACTTGTCCATGAATTACTTTTGTATAGGAGAGGTCAAAACTCAAAATAAACAAATAGAGACGAGTTGGAATTTTTAAGCTTTAATATATGAAGGCTCTATTAAAATGTAAGTCTGGACCTAGCTTTAGTTTAATAAAAAAAAACTAACTACCATATGTTTATTTTTTGTTTTATTTTGAACAAGTCCGCTTTTGAATGGAAATCTTATAGAGATATCCGGTTATGAAATGAAACAGATTCTTCGAATTGAATATAAATGCGTTTTTTTTATTATCAATTAATTAATCCTACATAAACTCTTCCATGTCAGGCTCACAACAATTGCATTTAATGTTATCATCGTCAACTGTTAATTATTCATCCATCCTAGGCAAGTCCGTTTCTGGTTGAAAAGGCAGTTTTTAACTAATTTTAAGGTGTTTAGAGCCGGATTAGATGCAAAATATTTTGGGAGCAAATAAAAGTGTGCTTGAAGAATGCGAAACAAATTGCCGTGATGTGGACAAGCACGATTTTGTTCGCCAGCTCCTCAATTAATTTCTCGACCATTCCTTTCAAATGTTGGGGCCGGGTTGAAATTTCGAACTTTGAATGCTCCGACGGTTTAAAATTCCGAATTTTAATATTTCGAAATTCAAGATGGGGCCGGGTTGAAATTCCGAACTTTGAATGATCAGAACGCTCAAAACTCCGAAAGAATACTACCCCGAGAGATCAAAACTCCGAAAGAATTTTACACGAAAGACCAAAACTCCGAAAATCTGAACACCGTCAAAATTATTCGGCTATGGAAGTTTTAAAAGTTTCCAAATTTTCAACAAATCGACGAATTATTTCTAAACTTTTTTTTTTAATTAAGAAGTGATTTTGCGTAATTTTTGAAATTTGTCTAGACAATGTTATACGGTCTACATCATTTAAAGTCAACTGTGTAGACTTTCGCTGACATGACCTTGACGTGGGGGCCGGGTTGTAATTCCGAACTTTGAATACGCCAACGGTTTAAAATTCCTAATTTTAATGTTCCGAAATTACAAGTTTCGTTCAGATCATGCCAGCAAAAGTCTACACAATTGACTGTAAATGATGCAGAGCGTATAACATTGCCTGAACAAATTTCAAAATTGACGTAAAATCACTTCTTGATAAAAAAAAATCTTGCAATAATTCGTCGATTTATGGAAAATTTTTAAACTTTTAAAACTTCCATAGCCGAATTATTTTGACGGTGTTCAGATTTTCGGAGTTTTGGTCTTTCGTGTAAAATTCTTTCAGAGCTTTCATCTTTCGGCGTAGTATTCTTTCGGAGTTTTGAGCGTTGTGATCATGCAAAGTTCGGAATTTCGACCAGGCCCCCAAATGATAGAAAGGCAAATAACGTAACTCATGTTCACGTCAGAGTTGATACGAACGTGGTATGCTTACAACCAGTGTCTCTTAGTACATCGATTGATGTAAAACGAGCCTTACGTGCTGATCGATCGCGGTGCAGCCGACTGCTTTGCAGACAGGAGGAAAAAGTTGAGCACAACGCGTGCTTGCAAAACATCGTTCTACCTCATCATCCTAGAGTAGAATTTTCGCATGATATGCATTTTTCATAATCGACCGGCGACAACGAGGTTGAACGTCCACTTTCTAAATCGTAGGATACTCTTCATTATGCAACGACCTAATGGAGTATTTCATCATGAGCTACCTAAGGCAAACTCGAATATTTTTATTGCTAACGTGAGCTTTATACGCAATACGGAAATTGCCACTTGGTCGCATATGAATTTTGCCGTTGATGACAACATATTCCAAGCGGCTTGGTAAACAGACTCGAGTCCCTCATCATTTTATCGCGAGTGACCTCCTTGCTGATGTACTAACTCGTTATTTTTGCTGCGGTTACCTGCCAGTGATGTGATACGAAAGACACGAATGCTTTTTCCGCATTGCACCAATCAAAACAATTTGTTTGAATCGAATAAGTGCGGCACGTTTGACGTATTGTTGTTGGAAACAACTACATTTTTTTACCTCTACCAATATATTCATCAGGCTCAAAGGAATAGTTTGCGTAGCTGTCATTTTTAGTAAAGTTTTCACTGAGTATTGGAGTCGAATGAATCATATGTTCCATCCAATAATCAGTATTGCGGAAAACACCGTACTTTTTACGAGCAAAACGTTTATCGAAAACTGTTTTTTTACGATCAAAATCGGTCTTTCCCCTGCTTAACATTGTACACTACTAAACCTGGAGTGAACGCCAACAGAAAAGTGAGTACGTTTTGGCAATAGGCGCCATCTGCAAACAACGATCATCACTGATTGACTCTAATAGGCAACATCAGTCATTCATGAACATTATATACATACCCGTGCTGAAATGTGACCGGGCATTCCCTACTTTGTGTCCCTGACCAGACTGGCCTTGTCTGATTTACCTGCCCGGACCCTCCCATGGAACCAACTGGGAATATCGCAAAATCGTTTTTTTACGTCGGACCCTCTATGTTTGGTAATTACAATTTTCTTGCCGGGATACATTGCGAGCAAGTACATCTTCACGTTCTACCCGGCCAGAACATTGATATGTTCTGAAAAGTGGAGCTTGTTGTTAATAACTAAAGAAAAGCTACTTTACTTTTCACATCATCAACGATATTTACAATTGATTGGGACGAAACTAACACATCTGCTGTAATTATATTCATCATGGAAAGCATTCATTTCATCAATGATAATAGACGAGGATATCAATACTTATCATAAATATCGGGGTTAGGATAAATAATGATTTGAGCACAAAGAATAGTCAAACTATTTTATTAGGCAAAAAAGCAAAGCAGGTCATTCGTGATTTCGGAACGCCTTGTCGCCACGTTGAAAAATATCAATGTTCTGGCCGGAAAGACATTACCTGAATGTATTTCGCCAACAATCCGCCAGGTGGCTACGAACGAAGCGCTTCACGTAATCAAGGTACAATCGTAATCGTAGCACGTACAGAAGTGCTATGCTTACAGCACTTACGCTTATGATTTTGTGATACTTGCGTAATAACCCTTTGCACTCTATGCCTTTTTCGCTCGGATAGTGATCTGTGTAGGTTTTTCTGTCTCTTTGCCTATCACGAAATGCGAGCAAGCGGATGTATGCCCTCATGTACCTTAGCTAGTAAATAACCAACAAACAATATGTTGCCACAATACTAAATTAAACACACTCCTCATTTTACCTCCTCAAGGCTTTCAAAAACGATGAAATGTCATTTTCAATTTCCTCGTTTGTTCCTGGTTATTTCCCGATCTATTCCCTGAAACTTTCCAGGCCATTTACCGCTTGGTCTCCGGCCCGTTACTGATCAGTTCCCCAGAAAAGGAACGGCGGATCGGGACCTAACCTTAGACCCGTCACATTGCGAAGCTATTCAAGGGTGGAAGGCCCGACCAGAGCCTGATATTATCTAGGGAAGGCAGATCAGGGGCAGTACTTTTTCCCTACTGTAATTTCTACACGGGTAAATACTTATATACCCGAGTAGAAATTGTCCTAGCCGGTCTGAGTTACGACCTAGTAACTGGCTCGCCCAATTGAGCTCATACGAACTGACCATTGGTTGGCTGGCTATGAGCTAGTAATATTATGAATGTTTTGTTATCCAGCCCTTGTCTAGTCACTGCCCAGCTGATCTTGGTCACAAATGAGAATGTAAGGTTATGTGACTACGTGTAGTTCCATCGAGCGAATGACTCATGGCTGGCTAGCTAACTTGAGTTTTAGATAGCTTTGCAAAAGAAAAAAAAATTCAAGTGGGCATGACGCCATGACCTAGCCAACACTAGCTAACTGTGGTTACGTGCCCCTTCGCTAGTCACTGCCCAGCCGATGTTGGTCACAAATTACAAAGTGTGGTTGTGACTACATGCAGTTCCATCGAGCGATTGGCTCATGGCTGGCTAAGAAACTTGAGTTACAGATGGCGTTGCGAATGCAAAAATTCTCAAGTAGGTATCTCGCCATGACCTAGCCAGCTAACTGCTGCTGTGCAGCCCTTGGCTAGTCACTACCCAGCCGATCTTGGTCACAAATGACAAAGTGTGGTTATGTGAATACGTGTAGTTCCACCGAGCGACTGGCTTATAGTTGGTGAAGCAACTTGAGTCACAGATGACGTTACGAATGAATGAAAATCCTCAAGTCGGTGTATCGCGATGACCTAGCCAACACTTCCCAACTGCGCGTGCACTGGCCGGAATAAATGATCGGACAAATACAATTTAAGGTTATGTAATTCTATGCGATTATCGCTCTCAATGCGAATGCAATTGAGTCATTGATTCGATAATGTTATTTACATTTGTTAGTCCACCCATTTTTCAATAATCCGACATTGTGTAGTGTAACATATGTAGACGATTAGAACATTCAGAAATTAAACAAGTAGAATTGGCTCAGTGGACAACGTCACAACTTATCACTCAGAGGTCCCAGAATCGAAACCACGTTACGCCACAAACGTTTGTCTGAGATAATTTATAATTGAATCATTAATATATTTACAGCGCAAATATCATAAACCTAATTAATGAACAACGAAGAATATCGTAAAAGGGTCCAATCGTGTAAATAATGTGCAAAAAAAATCACAAAAATATAAATATACAGCCGCAAATATTTTTTATCTAATCGCCACCTAATTTTTTGTTCCCAGTCGCCAGCTGAAAAAACTATGTCATGGCTAGGTCAGAAATATAATACAGCCCTGGGATATTTCTTTCTATCTAGTCACCATCTAATTTTTTGTATTCAGTTACTAGAGGACCAAAGCGTTACAAGGCTGGGTAGTCAATCGCTAAGACGGCCAGCTAATGGCGATTCGAAGCATCAATTTACTAGCTTGTGGCTAGGCGGTGATGAGTTACGTTTTCCACTCGGGTACATTGTGCACAATACAATGCATTTGTTGGCTAACGTTTCCTCCCCATGCGTTCGAATCTTTTCTAAGCATCGTAGAATGAATTGCAGAAGAATAAAAAACGTGAACTCTCAAAGAGTTTGGATCTGAGCTCGTGTGCTCAATTTGTCTGGCATTTAATTAAACACAGGCATATATATTTACGGTAAGCCATTGCACGGAGACAATATTGCCTACTGCATTCCCGTGAGATATATACGACAACCACGAGGCCACACTTGTACTTTAACCGTCGCGGAGCGAGAGAGTGAGAGAGAGAGAGAGAGAGAGAGAGAGAGAGAGAGAGAGAGAGAGAGAGTTCCAGCGTTTGCGACGCTGCCAAGTTTGTCTTGTAAGTTTACTAATCAAGTTTACTACGTGTACACGTAGAAGGCAGCAGGGGAGCTTCTTTTCTTTTTCTCGAAAAGTGCACACTTTTTCGGCCACTCGCCGTTTCCGCATCTTCCTTGTTCTCGTATACATAGGAATACATACGTTTGCGGCAATATTTGCCCAAAGTAAAGCAAAACGTGCAGTCAAGACGTACGGTCCTACGGTAAGGGATGTGGCGTGAAATCTGGTTATAATTATTTTCCCGTCTGACCAGCGAAGCCCGTTTCTACTGTGCACCCAACACCGTAATCTCTCCTATAAGGGATTCTCGGCACAAAATGCACGAGAACTGTGTGGCCAAGATTCCGCACGATATCTTGGGCTTTGTGAGTAAACGTGACGAGGAGACAACGAACAGTATATATTTTAAGGGCAAAACTTATATTTCTCGCTTTAAAACAGGTTTTCGAGACCATCGTCGTAGATGGAAAAGTTTGAGTAATTACGAGCTCCTCCGTTCATATCCCTCGCCGTAGATTTTGATTGTCCTTGCTCCGATTATATCTGTGGATACATCAGATGGACCGAGTTTGGCTGTGGAGCGAAATCCGGACTCGCGATTTTGCCTTGGGATCGTACTTACTACTTTGCTCAACTATATCCGACTATAATGTCCTTAAAGCTTTTATGAAAGTCCTCGGTAAGGAGAGAGGCATTGGGGATGGAAAAGTGCTTTTGTGTGTTTCTTGCTGGAGTATTCACGTGCTCGAAGATTTTCCATCTTTATCTTGTTTGAACTGACGACGTTCCTTCGATACGTATATCTTAACCATACACGTAATACGGGTGAGGCGTGTAGGCGGGCGAATTCACTTTAATCGTATATATCAACTTTTTCAAGTTCTTTTTTTCACCCTCCTGTCCGATCCTCGGGAGATTGGGGTTCAATCTCTTTCCCTCTCTTGTCTCTCCCTGTATAGCGCGCAAAAAAGGTCAACATGGTGGAAGTCGAAGAAGACCCCGTTTTTTTCTTCTTTTGTCGAAAAACTAATTGGATTGGCCGTTTCACATGATAGCAGTCGTCTAAAATCTCGTGGAATCGTTCAACGTTTTGCGCCCGTACTTTACGGCATAAAGCGAACGGGGACAAAGGGCATGACACTGGTCAAGTCTCCCTTAGCTCGATTGGGAAAAATGGCGCGCACGAGTCGTGAAAAGATAGATAAATGCTGTAATTGATATATACGTGCGTATGTGGGAGTACACCGATACCATGCTGTTTCCAATATTTCACAACGTTTGCTTTGTCAGTGCGCAACGTTCTTGCCGTTTTATTGTGGTGCTCAGCAATGTACCATTGCTTCGAAACCCTTCAAATGGCTCTCACTCTCCTTCTCCATCTCTATTTCTGTTTCCCTCTCGTTCAACGCTTCCGCTCTTTCGCAGTGCAGCCCGCCTCAGCTTCCTTTTGGCTCGAAAGAGCTTCTTCGCGTTCAGTCGTTCCTAGCTGCGATCTCACGGCGAGCAACTTAATCAAAAGAACAGGGTCTCGGTCGAGAGAGCGGAAACATGAAGAATGGGCTGGCTCATCGAACGCGGGTGCCCTTAATTCAGAGCTTGCCCTACGCAACGAAAGAAAAAAAGACGCTGGAACGCGTGAACATTTGTTTGGGCGAATTTATTAAGAGGTGAGATGCAGTCGGGGGCGTGAAAAAACGAGCATTTTTAATAATTGTTTTTTTTTTATAGTAGTTAAGTTTGTTTTACAAAAAATGGTTACGCAGACTTTTTATGTTATATTTCAACTTGACTTGTACAAATTTTCAAAGAAAAATGTTGATTATTTATAAAAATATCGCCATCTTTGTCGGATCCCCTTCGGCATGTAGGGCTTTGCGGTGACCATCATACAATTTGACTGGATTATCTGAAATTAAAAAAAAAACAAAAAAATCAGTGGTTTAATAAGAAATCTAGGCCTTAATCGAAGATTTTCGAAAAAAAATCGCTCGTTTATTGTTTAAAAAAATATAAATTTTCAACAAAAATGAAAATTCTTCGATTATGAACTAGTTTTTAATGCTATAAATAAACACACCAAATTTCATCAAAATCCATCGAGTGGTTTTTAAATTATAGTGGTCACCGACTTAAAAAACATAGTTTCGAAAAAAACGGGTTTAAAGTTTTTCGATGTTGATACGGTATTATATGTTCGTAAAATGTTGAGCTCGATGGATGAAGCTAAACTTTTTTTCATGTATTTTCATCCGCTGAATCCGAATATCACAATTTGTTGCCGAAAAGTCGAGCATTCAATTGTTTATAGCCAATTGGTAAAACAATTTTTCAAAAAATTAAAGTTTTTCGGGATGAATTATTTTTTAAAAACATTTTGGGCAATTTTAAAACGAAAGTATTCTGTATAAAATTTTTCTAAAGTTCATAGTTTTTGAGTAATACATTTTTGAAAATTTCTGACAGAGTTTTCCAATTTTGCACTTGATTTATGTATAGAAAAACAAATTAAATAATTACTCACATCGAATCATCAATTCCTGGCCCATACAATAGGGCTTCTGCCGATGTGGAAGCTTCCAAAATATCAATTTGCTGTTGTCTTCGAAGCATTCTGCCTTCCCGGGTATTATCGTTTGCGCGTTTGTCAGCCACGCCTACACGTTGAGAATGCGCTATCTACCATGGGGACCCGACGCCCGTTCACTAATTGTAGGATATCCCGGAAACTATTCATCGGATTGACTTGACATTTTCAGGAAATATTTTCGAAACATCATACTTCAAGAAAATGTACAAAAAAAATCGATTTTCGGAAAATTTTGACTGCATCTCACTCCTTAATTAACATGTATAAAACGTTGGGCGTCCAATCGTCGCTAATCATCAAGGAGAAAGGTATATTTAACAATAAGCCAGAAAATATGGAAGATGCGGGTGGGGAAAGAGAAAAGAGGAGACAGAAAAAATGGAGTATGCACAGGGCTTAATTGCTGTCCTGCATAAATAATGAGGCTGGTAAACGAGAGCAGCGTCAGCGAAGCAGCCCGAAGGGTACTTGAAAATTAAATACTATTCATGGAATTAATCGGATTAACAAAAGATTTAATGAGGCATCGGTGTCCTTTATCCAATATCATAGCCTTTCTCTCTTCGATCGATATAAAACTATAGTGCAAAATCCGTTAGACTTCAGGAGTTGTTCGTACTTTTATTTTTGTGTCTCATTGTGAGTTTTTTTTTCTTTCTCACCAGGCGCATTGAGCGAAAAAGACTTCTAAATACTTTATCCGTTGGTGCTGTTCCATCGTTATTTATCACTATGAATACGCGTGAAAAATCTTGCCTTTTTGTTTCAGCTGCATAAATAGAGCAGACTTGATCAGGGTATACGATGGAAGAAATTCGGAGAGTCCTACGATTGCCCTACTGTGCAACCAAGCTGCCGGAGTCGAGGTACTGAGCACAGGGCCAGATTTGTACGTCGAGTTCGTTGCTAATTCCGAGTGGCCTGACCAAGGCTTCAAGGCGATGTTCCAGTTTCAACCGTTAGACGATACGCCAAATCCAGGTTCGTGGGATTCAGCAATTACATTGTTCCGAACGATACCGCACTATTTGAGTCACCTGCAAGAATCTAACCAACTAGAAATTCAACTTTAAATTATACTCGAACAAACTAATTGCTCTGGTCCTTTGGTCCTCCCGTTTTCTCTCTCCCCATTGTTGCAAATTGTCGCCCGTTGGTGAGAAACGTTTCCGGTCAATGTCCATCAAGAGCCTCGATATGTTCCACCTTCATTAGAGATGGCAATTATGCTTCATTCGTCTTCCAATTATGCAATTTTCCATTCGGTGATTTTAACTATCAGATGATAGATCTGGATTAAACTCCACGTAGAAAGTTGGAGTATTTACTGCAGAAAACGAAAGAATTCGAATTAAAGTACAACATTGATCCTTTGATTTGAGCAAACGGCAATATTTTTATTATCACGGACGTGAGCAAAATTATTGGAAGTTAGCAGTTTAAAGTCACTTCTTTATCGTATCTAAAACAAGATTTTAAAAAGGTCATTCCAGTAATTCGGTGGTGCATCGTCATATTGGATAGTTCTGTCCTAAATGACAATAAAAAATGAGCATTCGTAATCAGCCCAAGATACCAAACAAGAGACCAAACGTGTTAGTTGAGGAGTTACCATCGAAAGGTAATATTGGTTCCTTCCGAGGTCTAAAGTAGTATTTCGTATACTCTGAGAGCAGCGGCCTCAATTGAGAATTCAGACTCCTGTATTACCGCCGGGAAATGTTGACATCGCTCAGAACTAGTACTATAATATTTTCAGCTTCGTTGGTACAATTTTGCTAGTTTTATGTAAAAGTAACCCTAAACCCGAACTTTCTTTGACATTTTTCCTCAAAATAAATCGAAACAATGCTCAAAATGAGTGCTTTTTCACTGTCGATAGCCTGACGGTCTCGAAATATACATGAGTTAGGAATTCGCAATTCACATGGTAACTACAATCTGTAAAGTTGTTTTTTTCTTCTGAAAATTTGCAAATATGTCGACCGTCAGGCTCTTTCTGTAACGGTATCGCATCTACACGATAAATTTCGTCTCAATTGATCGTACCGCTAAGTCAAAATTAGGGTACAAAATTACAGAGCGTGTGATACATCCCAGGTCGTTTTGAGTATTACAGAGCGTGTGATACCTCCCAGGGCGTTGCTTCACGAAGCTTTTTCAAAACGACCTGGGACGTATCACACGTTCTGTAATTTTGTACCCTAATTTTGACTAAGCGGTACGATCAAGTAAGACGAAATTTATCGTGTAGATGGGATACCGTTACAGAAAGAGCCTGACGGTCGACATATTTCCAAATTTTTAGAAAAAACAACTTTACAGATTGTAGTTACCATATGAATTGCGAATTCCTAACTCATGCACATTTCGAGACCGTCAGGCTATCGACAGTGAAAAATCACCCATTTTGAGCATTGTTTCGATTGATTTTGAGGAAAAATGTCAAACAAAGTTGAGGTTTAGGGTTACTTTTACATAAAACTAGCAGAATTGTACCAACGAAGCTAAAAATATTATCGACAATTCGGAAAATTTGGTACACCAGTGTTCTCACTGGTGGCGATGCTGCATGGTGAACATGGGCCCATATACAGGCATCACACACGGGCTTGCAGCAACCGTCACCTATTGGCCCTCTGCTCTTTGCTGTAGTGTGAGTAGCAGGCGGTTGCTGCGACATCTGGCGGTAGTTTGCGGCGGCTCGTAGCAAAAAAAAACTGCAAGTTCTGTAATACCCTCGTGACCGCGTTGAACTTTCGCTGTGTGTGATACATGGCCTCAAGCCAACCTCTTCCCCGAGCTTATCTACAGTCGTTATAATCGTACCTGCAGTCGGTAAAAAAGCTTTCGCTGAAATGTTCAGAGCATCTTCGGATTACTCGCTACTTCAGTCGGCAAAGTCGAAAAACGTGGCTTAAGCCGTCAAGTCGGGAGTTTTCCTGCATTTTCCTCTTGTTTCTCCACCGGATAAGTGAAAAAATCATTGACCACTTTTACTTCAAACCCATTGATGAAAAGCAGCAATCAGTGTTCGGAAATGCTTAACTTTTCGAAAATCCAAACGCTCAACTTTTTCGACAAGATCCTATAAAATTGGATTACAATACGAGGCACCGAATTGCACGTCGAGCAATTTGTCTTGCCTATCGGAGATATGAGCATAGCTGAAAAGAAACGCTGGCGAGGACCGCGGACTACCCAATTTATGAGGTAATAAATCATGAACGTGGACCCTTTGTATTAAGGTAGATTGGTTGTGTTCTATTGCACCCAACAACGCGTCTGTACGTATACATGCAGAAACGGATACACATAAGCGCGCATGCGTGGTTGGTACTCCCCGTCGTAATTAACGGCACTGTATATTCCGAGGATAATTACAATAATGTGTTGCAGAGCTAGACAAGGTCGTCCCTGGGGCTGTTACGGGTAACCCCAAGTACTCGGTCATCGGGCCGGCTGTCAGCGCAACGAGTAAGTACCCAGCTATGTACGTGTGATTGTGGGTGTGTGTGTGGTGTGTGCAAACGCGTACGCGCGAGCGCGCCTGATCGCAAGTACAGTGAAGTTTATAATGAATTGCGATTTTCTCGTTACGTTGGTTAAAACGATTTGTCACTCGAAAGTTCACGATGACTAAACTCCTGATTGATCGTCCAGTTATCTTGTGACGAAGAAAGCATGAAACCAAGTACCATCGTTGCTGACAGGAAAGCTGGCAGAATCTAATTTCAGCAATAGCTACGATCGTTCTTTTCATTCGTTCATTAAGCACTCGAAATCTTTGGATTCACCGTTTCTGCACCCTCATCAGAACACAGCGGCAAGTCACGCGGCAGGAAAGTTTGGTGTGTCTGGTGTTGTGAGAACGCCAAAGTAGAAGTTGTTCGTCATGTCTTCCCTGTCTTGGATTCATTTGTTGCTCCTCACCGTTGTCCATTCTCCCGTTATCTGTCGTCACGGATTTGCTCGGTTGCGGCAGATGGAGTGGGAAATAGAGAGGCCTTAATCTCAATTTGTACATCTCCGTGAAATCCACGTATTTGCCCATGCAAATCCACCTCTCCCTAATGCGGACTAACAACATGACCGGACGAACAGAAATGCGGAGCTGTAACGACGAGCCCGAGAACAAGGGAACAACGAGGGAGAGAAAGAGAGAGAAGGAGCTAGGTGCATATGGTACAGTTTCTCTAAGCTCACTCCGCTAACGCCAACAGCAAGTTCAATGTGTCGCCTGTTAGAACGTACAGTTAGTAGTTCATGCTTGAAGAGGGTTCGCAAGTTAGGCTGAGTGAGGAGAATGGAAAAGAAGGTTGAGATGCTGGGTGCTACTCACAGCGGACTTTCCCTTCACATCGTGACTATGTCCTCCGCATCTAAGTCTTGCGATACTTAGGTGTACTTAGGTCTCACCGTAAAACAAACTGTGTCGGGTGTTGGTGTTGTCACGGAGCATCATATATGCGAAAGCCATTCACGGCATGTAGGCTTCTTCCTTCGTTGCCACTCTCTCCCTCTCTTCCTCTCTCTCGCTTTCTCTCTATCTCTCCAACGCACATCCATATGCATGACAGCTATATTATGAGCGTGTGTGTCTACGAGTGTGGTTTCGTCCTCAGAAACGAGCTACGCTAAGTGCCGTAAACACTACGATGCACCTGCAACGTTCCATAAACCCCCTTGAGGACCGATAAATTATAATTCCGGAGCTTCTCGTTTCCCGGTATAAAAACTGTTCTGGAACAAGTTTCAACGGCAAAGCCCTCGGTGATGATACGTCAACAATTCACTTTTTCAAGGCCCCCCGGAGACACTCGTTATCGGAGTATAGCTCAACACGACCAGCAATTATGGCCGTCAATGGAGAGATTATCTACCGAACAGTTGCAAAATGATTGTCCCGAGGTAGGACAGTGGTGCGTGACTTAGGTGCATCCGGAAGTGTCGAGACTATGCGAACAAACAACAGTTACCCCGGATGTAAAAATATTGACACAGAATGTTAACGCGGTAATACATGCAAAAGTCATTACTGGTCAAAAGAGGCCTGCAGCCGAGCCAAGCTTTATTTACACTATGTAATGGCCCGCGCCACTGAATTCGCAAGATCGATTTAGTCCCCGTTTTTCTATCCCATTTGCATCGTTCAAACTCCCTTGCAATATACACGATAAGCTCGTGGACAAACGTTCTTTTTTGTGTTGTTGTTTTATCTGTCGAAACTCTTTCCTCTCGCCTAGCTATAACTCGCGACGTATTCCCAGATTGGAACGAGCAATAAATTATTAAGGCGCTTAGGTACGCGGGCGCCGATGTGCTTCGCGCTGTGTTGCCGTGGATTTACAGTGTACATAGGACTACCTGTGCACTGTGAAAAATGTCCCATTTCCGCCCGAGTGCCGGTGGTTATGAAACAAGTCATAAAGCGGCGAGTACCAGTGTGTGCTTCACGCGCAAATTGCGAACCAAGTGTGGAACGTTCGAATACTGCCGGCGTGTATAAATTCACCGGTAAATAAGACGTACATCTATACCAACGGCTGGTGATACGTAACACAACGTTACGATTGCGGGCGAAATAATGAAATGCGTCGGAGCAGTGATAAGAAGATATTTATGATGACGGCCCTATAATGCATCTGCGAAGAATGAAATACCATGCAGTATGCCTGCAATATTGCATACAGTCGTAGTTTATTTCTACGTCTAACAAGGAACATCCCTCAGGTGTCCGCCTCCGATTTTGTTGAAACTCATATATGTGATAGAGCATCGAATACTTTGAGACACGTATTTTTTTTTATCGGCGGAAAAACGGATTTAAGGGGGGAAACCGCCCCTCAAAGAAAGGCGTGTCGAGGGGTGATTTTGCAGTTTCACCCAGAAGCAATCCACCGATCTGAATGAAACAAAAACAAAAATTCTTCTAATGAAAAGCGATGAAAAATCCACTATGAAAATGTTAAGAAAAAATTAAATTAGGGGGTAAACCATCCCTCAATTTGCCTTTTTTCACCCCACACTTAAGAGGGTTGTATGCACATTAATAAAACAGGTATCATTTTGAAGGGCAATTAAAATTAAAGTTGACGGGTTTTTGCGTTTTGGCGGCATAGCAAATTTAAGGGGGTAAACCACCCCTAACATAAATTTATTTATCAAGGTCGTTTTTTCTGTGTTTAAAGTATATCCGCTGATTTTAAATATTTCTATAAGCTACAATTTAATGTTTCCCATATGTCATAATTATTACATTCGTCTTAAGGGGTAACTACCCCTCTGACGAGAAACATCATTGAAGTATCCGCTTTCGATATTGTTGAAACTCATATATGTGGTAAAGCATTGCAAACTATTAAACATGTTTTTTTTTGTATCGGCAGAAAAACGGTGTTAGGGGATGAAACCACCCCTCAAAGTTTCTCCCACAAGCAGTCCGCCGATCTGAATGAAACAAAATCGAAAATTCCTCTAATATTAAGCGACGAAAAATCCACTACAAGAGTGTTGATTAGAAATATAATTAAGGGGTAAACCACCCCTCCATTTGCCGTTTTTCACCCCACGCTTAAGAGGGTTGTATGAAAATTAATAAAACAGGTATCATTTTGAAGGGGAATCAAAATTCGAGTTGACGCGTTGTTGCTTTTCAGCGGGGCAGCAAATTTAAGGGGGTAAACCACCCCTAACATAAATTTGTTCATTTCCATTCATTTAAAAAATCAGAAGATTTTGAAAATCCTGTTACCTTTGGTTTTGGTGAATCGAACACACATTGTGAAATACCAGGTTTCAATAATTTGGCTATTATCTGATGTGCATGGTGCAAAAAGTCGTGTTTAAAGCATTTTTTTGACGATTATCATTATTGCAGGAATTATGAGCCATGATTGTTGATGGTTGATAGTTGATAGACTAGAAAAAAAAGTATATATCACAAGAAAATGATTTGACGGCATATGACTGCAATACTTTTCACAAGTACTATTAATTAAATCAGCTGATATGATTACCAAATGAAATATGTCAAAATATATTAAAAACATGTTTGTTAACCTACTGTAAAACCCTCAGTTTCATTAATATGTTTAATTAAACTAACGGTAAAATAATAAAAATATACATTCCTCCACAAAACTACGTCGCTGGCTAAATTATCGCTTGATCCAGGCGCATCATCGTCCGAAATATACGAAGTGAGCCTTATAACTTATTCTGGAAATTATTATAATTAATGATATAGTAGAAGTGTATGTTTATTCCTATGGAGATGCTTAATGGACGTGCATATTAAAATCGGAAGCGTTTCGACACGAAAATATGAGTCTTATGAGTAAGGGGTAGCCCCACGTCCCCACTCCCAAAGTACCGCTCCTAAAGCTCAAAACGACTGCACACAAAACATAAAATTAATATTACCGATGGAATGAAAACAGTTTTAACGAAATTCGTGAAACCTTTCGCGAAACTTCAAACGAAAAGCAATTAGAGGGGGTAGTTTACCCTGAAAATGTAAAAATTTAAAAACGTAATAATTTAAAAACGCGGGAGAATATTTTGAATCCGCGGATACATGTTAAACACAGAAAACACGACGGTGATGAACAAATTTATGTTAGGGGTGGTTTACCCCCATAAATGTACTGTCCCGCTGAAACGCAAAAACGCGTCAACTTGAATTTTGATTCCCCTTTAAAATGATACCTGTTTTATTAATTTTCATACAACCCTCTTAAGCGTGGGGTGAAAAACGGCAAATGGAGGGGTGGTTTACCCCTTAATTATATGTCTAATCAACACTCTTGTAGTGGATTTTTCATCGCTTAATATTAGAGGAATTTTCGATTTTGTTTCATTCAGATCGGTGGACTGCTTGTGGGAGAAACTTTGAGGGGTGGTTTCATCCCCTAACACCGTTTTTCTGCCGATACAAAAAAAACATGTTTAATAGTTTACAATGCTTTACCACATATATGAGTTTCAACGAAATCGAAAGCGGAAACTTCAATGATGTTTCTCGTCAGAGGGGTCGTTACCCCTTAAGACGAATGTAATAATTTTGACATATGGTAAAACATTAAATTGTAGCTTATAGAAATATTTAAAATCAGCGGATATACTTTAAACACAGAAAAAACGACCATGATAAATAAATTTATGTTAGGGGTGGTTTACCCCCTTAAATTTGCTATGCCGCCCAAACGCAAAAACCCGTCAACTTTAATTTTAATTGCCCTTCAAAATGATACCTGTTTTATTAATTTGCATACAACCCTCTTAAGTGTGGGGTGAAAAAAGGCAAATTGAGGGGTGGTTTACCCCCTAATTTAATTTTTTCTTAACATCTTCATAGTGGATTTTTCATCGCTTTTCATTAGAAGAATTTTCGTTTTTGTTTCATTCAGATCGGTGGATTGCTTCTGGGTGAAACTGCAAAATCACCCCTCGACACGCCTTTCTTTGAGGGGCGGTTTCCCCCCTTAAATCCGTTTTTCCGCCGATAAAAAAAATACGTGTCTCAAAGTTTTCGATGCTCTATCACATATATGAGTTTCAACAAAATCGGAGGCGGACACCTGAGGGATGTTCCTTGTAAGTAAACCAAGTTCATCCACCACATAGTGAACGAAACAAGTTATATTTGTTGATACTGTAATCGTTTTGTTCTGTGATCATGTCTTGGAAGTCTTTCACACTCATACGTTCCACTTGTAGTGTTTGGAGCATCGTACGCATTTTTATTTCGTTATTACGACAATAACGATGACTATGACAATTTAAAACTATAACACGGTTTTTTCGATTCATGAAACGTTTTCATGTGTGACTACAGCCGATGATACACAAAGTATTAAAACTCCCAGGTCAAGTAGCCTCGTAAGATCTGCAATGAAACTCGCGTACTATACAACGCAGCCTTTCTGCGGCTGGTTTTTTCCAGCAGGCGAATGGACCGGAGAGAGAGCAGGCGTTGGGTTATGAATGCTTTGCCTGAGTACCAAGTTGGAAAACTCAATTTTTTATTAGATGTGTAGAGACGTCATCTTTCGAATCGAATGAAACGCGCGAAGAAATGGTATTTTATTCCAATATAGCGAATGATGATCTGCTTCGTTCAGGCGTTAAGGGGCTATACCAGTGTGAACGCTGAACATTTGGGTGGTTTTCGGGAATTTTTTGGAAGACAAGTACTCAATTAAATGTTTCGGAAAATTAAGAATATATTTGGCTATATTTGACCTACATTACATAATTTTTTTATAGAAAAATATTGAGATCCAAGCGACTTATGCGCTGCCTTCGAAGGCGCCAAAAAAAAGTTCCTCCACTGCTGACATGATTCCGGCCAATTGAGTAGCTGAAACCGAAAAAGGAAAAAAATGTCATTAAACTAGAAGGTATTTCCTGTACAATGACGTAGGATTTTCGAAAAATATCAAAATCTAACAAATTGGCATAGTTATGAAAAAAAGGCTGTTTTCTTGTCTATAAAATGGTCATTTTTTCAATGCCAAATCGTCAATTTTCATCCAATCAAAAATATCCTACGTCATTGTAGAGTAAATATATTCAAGAGTACTCAGTTCAAATTTCAAGTCAATCGGATAATTGCTCTTTGAGTTACAATGTCAGCAAATTTGAAAAATCTCATTTCGAGAAAAACGCGTTTGAAGATTTAACTATCGATTTTTGCAAGATAAAATAATAGAGATACGGCCTTGAAAATTTTACAGGATATTCGTGAAAGTATAAACTGTCGAAAAAGGCAAAAAGAGTCGATTTTTTTAAAGTGTCACACTGGTATAGCCCCTTAACATCGTCACCATTCACATTCATGAACGCAGTGACGACAAATTCTGAACGGCATGTATGCTTGGTGTTTGCGCACTTGGAAGGGACAGTATTGAACTACAGTGGCAAATGGTAACGCATGATTCAACATTACGTCCATAGCACAGCTAGATAAATTACATCGTCCTGTCATCCGTTTTGCATCAATGGACGTGGAATACAGATCATCGAAGCACTTCATAGTTCCAAGTAAAAATGCGTGTTACGTATGTGAAAAATCATCACAAAAGTTGCGCTATTCATCTCTGGGCTAAGTGATCGAATCACGGTGACTGGAAGATATAAACAAAATAATCAAGACGGTAAATGGATCACGGTGGGTTGTGACTGGGGTTGCAACGGTCGTTTGCCTCTAGGATCGTGATGTCAATTACTTTTAACCGAATGAAGCAGCCCAAGCTCGTTCACGGTGACAAAATCACCTTTCGCATTTTATAGACGAACAGTGACGTAAGCGCTGCCGGATCCATAGGTCAGTCTGAATGTTAGGCCTGTGAGGTCGTAGAGACCTTATTCAAGGGAACGAGAATCGTAATTCTAGCGCGTTAAAGGAGGCGAAGCAAAGACGAAAGAAGATGAAGGCGTGGGGTTTTGTCAGAGTGAGCCAATCACGAGGAAGAGAGTAGTGGAAATGGAAAGGTAGGTGAAGCTGATGTTGAGGAAAAAAAGATGAACTTATAGAATCCCTGGAAATCTAATAGAGCGAAGGATGGCAAAGCGGGATGAGATATTGGTTTACAGGCAGCCCGATCGATGCGGGATGACTGTCAGCATCGCGACGGCTTTGACTTCATCTACACTGTATTACACCGCATATATATATCTGCACAGGCATACACACGTGCAGACCGACGTATAGAAAGCACCTCTTTACCGCTCCTACGCGTCGAGGAGTTTTAGACAGATCACGCTCATTTTTCCCTGCATCAAAAAAATCTTCTAATATCCTTTTCGTGCGCATGCCGTGAAAAACGGGCACATCAGTGCTTCATCCAATCTATCACTGCAAAATTTGAAACTCTACGGCTTTACTGTGCAGACCGCAAATGCAACGGGTTTCGCATATAACCAAGATACCAGTTGAAGGCAAGTTCGAAATTGAAATGGCGAGTTGAGCAACCTCAATTGAACAATACGCAGTATCCTGATTCACCTAACTTCAAAATCATACAGTTCAATGAAGGCAATTACAATGGTCAGCAATATCGAGATGAATCCTTATTACTGATGCGATGATAGAAGCACATCCAGTCGCTGCTGTAAAATGATCTGTGTACATTTCTCCGCTGATGAACTTTATTCGGAAGCAAACGCCGCAAAGAGCTGACGCGATATAAGGAGTATAACTTTCAAGTCTTAGATTGCGCGTTTGCATTGCTACCATCTCTCATCTTCTCTTCGTTTCTCGTTGCTTACCCTGCAGTGTTGAATCTCGCTAACACTAATTGATCCTACGATATTCCGGTGTCAGAGTTGCCGGAAATCTCAGGGGCATTGCAAATGTTCACGGCACCTTTCGAATGTTGATTCTAGGCCGTATATCTTTGCCCATACTTGTTTTCCACACGTTTTGATTCTCTACGGATGTCGTTAATACATCCACGAGGGACGAACGTGCGCGAAGCCATTTCGGCACATACCGCTGCAGCTGTTTTTCCGGAACACCACACTCCCATCAGAAATCATTCACGTCTCTCGTTTCCGGCAAACATTCTTCCTGACCTACTCGTTGATTATTCTGGTTGACGTTGCATTGGGGAATTCAATCATGTGCCCAAATCCGGTCCATTTTCAATGTGACCAAACGAAATTATTTCGCTCGTACAGGCGGCGTACTAGAGTACTGTTCAGATGATTCTCCCTGCTTGGACGTCTCAATGATGACACGAACTATTCAGGACTCTGCTCAGCGTGCCTTGTTGCGAATTGCGACCGCGGGTACATGGCGTTTTTGCGACCACGGAGTTGTAGAAGTTAGCGTAATAGAAATATCCGTCGTAGGAAGGCAAAAAAATGGGACGAGCTGGTTGGAGTCTGGAGGGAACGCGAACCATCTTTCCGCAGTGCGGATGTAACAGACTCGGGATTAAGTTGGCTTAAACGCACAGAGACAAGACATGACTTTCCATTTGGGTGCTTCTTTCCTTCCGGCCACTTTTTCCCTCGGCTAGTGGGAATGGTGGTGTGAAAATCGACGACCCTGTCCCCGCGGACAAAAGTGAAAATATTAACGAATATGACAGCTTCGGGAGCTTTATCTCGCTGTGCAATTGCCTTTAGAGGGTAAGTTGAGGAGTTTTGGGATAATTGACGATACGTTACCATTTGACTCACATTTATGCAGTAAACTCTTTGTGAAATACTGTCTATCGTCTAGACCGTTTCTATGAAATATACAATTCAAGAAACACTTTTAGACTTGGGGGAATGTTTAAGGTTATAATGTAAAAGGCGGCCTAATCGTTATAATATGAAGGGAGACGAAATTGTAAAATGTACTGAGTGATTTGACAGTTTTTCACTCAGTACATTGCGGCAGTTTCGTTCGCCATCAGTGTCATAATGTACTGATAAGGAACATCCCTCAGGTGACACCCTTCGACTTTGTTTAAATTTGGATATGTTATAAAGCACCGAAAAGTAAGCGATACGTATTTTTTTTATCGGCGGAACAACGGTTTTAAAGGGTGAAACCACCCCTCGAAAAAAGGCATCTCTAGGGGTGATATAGCAATTTCACACACAAGGAGTCCACCGACTTTAATGAAACAGAAACGAAAATTCTTCTAATCCGAAGCAATTGAAAATCCACTATAGTGACATTGCCAAAAAAAATAAGGGGTGCACCACCCTCATATTAAGGGGTGGTTTCACCCGTTAAAACCGTTTCCCCGCCGATAAAAAAATACGTATCGCTTACGTTTCGGTGGTTCATAACATATCCAAATTCCAACAACATCGAAGGGTGTCACCTGAGGGTTGTTCCTTGTGAGAGATTTGACAGCTATTCATAACACTTTAAACATTTTTTCACACTGTTTCGTGCGTAAAACTACCATTCAGCGATGAGCGTCGGCATCTCCCTATGTTAAAGAGGGTTTCTTCAATTGTAAATTTCATAAAAAAACTATGTAGACGATCGATTTTAAGTTTGAGGGGTGCATTCACTGTATGGCAAAGAGTTTACTGTATTCATTTGAATCAAATGGTAATGTACCGTCAATTGGCCTGACGCCTTAAGGGTTACACACAAACTTAATCAGCACATATTAGATCTAAACATGTTTTGGCTGTACATTAACCATCGTCTTAAGGTTGTTATGGGCTTAAGTCAACATGTTAGCATCAAGCTAAAAAAAATTATAGACCTTTATAAACTCTTTGCTGATCATCCTGTGCAGTTTGAATACGATCCACAGTACCGTTTGGTAGAAAAAAAATCGCCATCTCGATGTACTTCGTGGAGTTATTACTTTACGCTTATGGAAACGTTACGACCATTCTTCAGTACATTATTAATATCCGCTAAGTGAATGTTACCACGGAGCTGAAAAAATAGGTACGGTTCGACTAATTATCGGACTACCCTTGGTATCGTGAAAATGAGGATTCACAGTACCGTTATAAAATTATTAATGTTTTTGATAGCGAATTTGTGCGAAAATCAAGCACACAAAATATTAGACTGTGCAATCATGGCAACGTCGTAGACGGCACAAATGCTACCTACCTTATCGGTATTCGGTAATTACGTCCGGGAACCTCAAACTACTTGGTCAGGATAATTAACGACGAATATTATTGGTACTTATTCTCTTAATTAGTAATAATTACTTAATATTAATTTAATGACTATGTTCATAAATTATACATTTCTAGGCAAATACAAAATAACGCGGATTTTTTTTCATACATAAATTTTTTTTAGAATATCGCTAAATTATTAAAGTTTTTAATTTCTTTGTGATACATACTTTTTCTTTCCAGCGGATTTTTTTTTACCCGGACTATTATTCATTTTTGACAGCTCCTCGGGCCGATATTGAGGTTACGAACGGGGCGCATATTTCTCGAACTTCGCGACACTTTTGCCAACCTGGGCATTATGATTTACCACAATTTACGTCGTTGCCAATTCGTTTCGCATTAATTGAGCGAGAACAATTTATAAAAAAGCATTACACAAAGTAATGAAAACATTGGATGTAATCATCGAATGTTCAAAGATGCATATTTTTGCAAATAGATGTATAAAAATAGTTCAAAAACGCACGTTTAAAATGACAATTATTTGAAAGCCAACAGTTGGTAACAGTCGATCGCCTCCATGCATAATCATATGGCGCTCCCCTCGTACTTCACCCCCGACGGCTAAATCCCATAAGAACCTTAACATTTCCCAAGCTTCGATTGGTAAAAAAAAATAAAACTACACTTTCCGATTAAATAGTAGCAATAAGAAAAAAAACTCTACTTTCATACTGGTATATTTCGTACTGGTATATTTCCTATCGTTAAAATTACGATTTCATCAAGAGAACAAAAAAGCAGCAACATCGGATGCTCGTCAATGCTGATCTATGAAATATCGCTTACTCCATACGCAAACACGGGTCTAGCCGGGACAATGTACACGTCGTAATGCATGTGTAGCATATTTTTTCTCCCCCCCCCCCCCTCCCTCCAGGCAAACCGTGAATCTGCGTCCATTCGTGCAAGAAAGGAAAGAGTAATTTTGTCGACAAAAAATATTGCATTCTCCGAACTGACGGAGGTGGCGGGTTCGCAAACTCGCTTGGTAGGCTAATGATGCGAAACATTAAAGTTGCATTACAGTGGGACAGGAATGGGGTAAATATTTCTCACTATTGCTTGTCTCGCCCCGTGTCGCCCAGCGAGCCAGCCAAATCGTCCAGCGGGACCTGCACCACCGCAACCATTTACCGTGACGCTAGATTATCGTTCCCTCCAAACTATATATATTACCTAGTTATAACGAATTGTTGGCTACACGTATATACAATCTTTATGCGCACTCCACTCTGCCTATATCTGTATACCGTTAAGCGCGTAGTTTCATACAAACGGGCGTGTAGGGGTAGCAGTTGAAAAAAATTATGCGGAACTGCGGTCGGGTTTGGTGCGCACAGCCGCGACCAGTCCCACGCTTTTCTCTAATAATAAAAATACAAATGCTCCGGACTCGTGCTTCCTGTAGACCATATACATACACATATACGTGTTTCTTATACATGCACACCGGTTTATTTCTGTGTGGAGGGAGCGGTATGCCAACCTTTCCCGAGGCAAGATTCGTTCATTGGGTTTTTGTTTGCTTTCTCTTGCATGCTCTTGCGGGGCTTTGAGCCCGAAGAGGACACATAGATCCAAGACTTCGTTTACGCTTAAAAGAACAAAAAAAGAAAGAACGAGGAAAAAGCTGAGCTCGTACAAATAACGAAAGAGGGATCTGCAGAAATTGGTGGTTTCCAAGCTTTCGGATATCTTCCTGCTTTCTGGATGGTATGTATAATACATACACAGCCGCTTTATCCCGGATAGAATCTTTCACGAGACATCTGTATCACCGAGTTATTACCAGTTGGGCTTCCCGCCCGGCGAAGTTGAACTTGCCATCGTGAGTGAAAGAAATAACAGTCGGTATATACTATGTCGAATGGTCGGACTTAAAAAAGCCGCGCCAGCTTTCGACCGATCGCGTTAACGTTTTTGCAAAAGTTAGAGCCAATGCGGACCAACCGGAAAGCGGAAGTTATCGTCTCTGGCGGCGAGCAATTATCATTAGTTGCACTCGCGGCGACAGAGGAGAGAAACGTTACGGGGTGGACGAGACTTTTGCCAGGGATATGAAACGAAAATCAGCGCAAAATCTCCTAAGGGGGACGCGAGATCCTTGCTGAGGAAGAAGAAGGGAAACCTTGTCGTTTTTGTTCGGGCCACAGCTAATGTACGTATACCCGATAGACATATCCAGAGAAACAGGCAGAAAGAAAGAGATTGGCATAAAGAGAGCGAAAGGTCGCGGCTGCAAAAATACCAATTGAACGTGGCATCAGGTTTGTGTGATGGAGGTCGTGTGTGTGTTGATCCCCGTTGCAACCACGAACAGGGAAAGTCACGAGTAAAGAAAGAGAAAAACGGCTACGCCGTGGACGCCTCTCTCAGTACAGTGCGCCGTATAGCTGTTGAGACGGTCTCAACAGTGCGGAACCAAGTTGGTGGCAAACTTGTTCCAAAGTCGTTATCACGCCAGGCGAACTTGGGTCAGGATCGAAGAGGGATACGGGGGCGGCTAAACTAATCGGCTCGGTGGGCTCGTTCACTATGATGGCGTCACCAAGACAGAGAGAGAGAGAACGAGACAAAGATAGCCGAAGAAAGAGGACGTGGAAAAGCCGATGTAACGAAAGCTCAATGTGCGCAGTCAAAAAAAAAAAGGTAAAACGACGAAAGCCGCAGATATAGCGTAGCGATGGAATGGTTAGGCATTATAGGAGATCCGCAGGCTCCGGTAAAACACCGGCTGCAAGTTTTCCTCGCGTTCAACGCAAAAGCTTGGTGAATCGTCTCTTGACGTGGGACTTGCCCACCTATATACGTAGCTAGATGAACGTCGACGTATATGGGTATAGTGAGTTAGCTTTTATCCACTAAATCCCGAAGCCTCGCCTATATGCTTGTGTGTACTTATCCGAGCTCGTGGAACAGATAACAATCCGATAAAATCTAATTTAACCCCTTCTCGGGTTGAAGTAGTGCCGGGAAGAATGTAGGGGATGGTCGTGAGCCTTGCCGCTTTCGTTCTCCCTCTTCATCTGGTTCTCACTCTATCGGGCGTTCGTTGAACCGACCACTTTTGCTTGGTGTGGCTCGTGCTCATTGCCGGATACAAACTAGACTCTCGCGGGTACCCCAGGTCTGATACATTTTGCGGTCCAGCGACTCGAAGTTGTGGCGTGGCGAACGGGAAAACGGAGGCGCCGTATAGGGGTGCGACCGGCCACGGGATGTCCTCGCCACCGGACCTTCTCCCTATCCTCCTTGCCTATTTCTCTCCCGGTGCTGCTGTTTCCGTGTTACCTTTTCCCACATGTGTACAACCGCGCGATTCGCATCCATAGGTCACGCCGGTATGTGCACTCATCTACGACACTTCTCGTTTTCGTGTAGGCATATTGGAACTGGTCTTGCGTATTCGTAGGTGTAGGTAGGTGGCTGGGGTGTCTGTTTGGTATGGGGTAGGTACACAATAGATCGAGCCCAGAATACGTCCACGAACGGGACGGGAAATACGTATCTGGAGAATCGAAAGCTGGTGCTGTTCCTGATGCTCGGCTCAGCCTTCAACATGTATATGCTGGCTGTAGAGAGCAATGTGCAGACGTGTGCGTTCGTGTGCTTGGGTGCAAGTTTAGTTTGGGCTACAGCATCGTCCGAGGGCATGTCCCTCGGGACCACTAGCCACACTCGAGTTACGATTGTAATTGGCAAGCTCGAATCCTAGGCTACGATGCATATACATTCTCCATATACGTTGGTCGGAATATATACATGTACGATGCATACGAAGTCAAGCACGAGACCCACTGATAGGGAATGACTGAAGACAGTGATATACGTGACTCTTCAATACGTTACCATTCGTTGTACTTCTTATTGTGATTCAACGCTGAGGCCCCTACGAAGTAGTCAAAGCAGAGATTCAAGTACTCAAATCAGCAAGTTTTGACAAACTTTTATTAGCGCTTAGCCAACATTGGCGATACAATTTCGAATGGATTTGATCGCTTTACTGACTTCAACGCTGGGAACCGAATTTCGTTGCATACGCTGTCGTTCACTCATGTGTCAGTTCTACCCTTGTTCCACAATTTCGTAATATTACTGTTTTCTTAACCGGGGCTTTCCCTAAGAGTCTAAACGTCGGCCACATGATGTCAAACTTTCACGACGTTATACGAGCAGCTACTTTCGAGCCTCCTCAGTGGTGGTAGTGACTATCTCGACTTCTCACACTCCCAATGCCACTCGACTTTGCCGTTACCGACGGTTGCCTCGTTCAGTCGTTCACTATTATCGCGCCTTTTCACATCCAAACATTGATCAGTGGTGTGATGTTGCTGTTTAATGTATGTGTTTAACCCGAACAACACCCGGGTCTCCCAAGTCTGCTGCGGGAAAGTCACTTGGGGCTCACACTGCACTTCCAAAACTCCTTGTCACGAGATGAAACGAGCGAAGGAGGACGACAAAGCGAAATGTCAAGTGGGCAGGAAGTCATATAAGTTATGAAGTTCCTTCGCTCGGGTTGTAGAACGATGTGGGTTAAGGTCGATAATGTAATAAAATGTTGCTCGATGAACAAATCACATTCAAAATGTTCGAAAACCCTTGATGACAACAGCATCATGGAAAATCATGGAGAAAACCCATGGTTCTTGATTGAATCCGATTCAGTGGCAAACGGAAATTATCGCAAAAAAAAACATATATTTTCCTTCCAAAGCCTTATAAATGCTTCCAAAATGGATGTTAAATAAAAGCGAACTCGTGAGAGCTACGTCGTAGTACTGCGAGGTGATGATAACTTAGCGTGCCAATATGTTCAGCAATAGCAAATGTTTATGGTTTATTAAAATAAAGAAAGGACGGAGGAAAGTGCACTGCTGTCAAAGTAATCGGGGGATGAGAGAAAGCAGCTGCTTTTATTTGTAAGCTACACAACCTCTGCTTGATTGAGCATTTAGTTATAAGCATACGTATACAGTCAATGTCGAAGTATATTGAGTTTTATTCATTAAATATAGATTTCATTATTCATTAAAAATAGATTTCAACCAGAGTTTTATTCATTAAAAATAGATAAAAATATACACTTCTTTCCTGACTTCCGTCTACTCAACGTGATTCAGTTTGAATTACTTCGTTGGTCTTTATGAGAGTAATGGATTATAAATGAAATGTTGATTTCAATTAAATATTAATTCTGCGCAGATTATTTCTGCATTTAAAATCTCCCGATCTTGAGAGGTTGGAATATCGGGCTTGCGAGGGATGTTGTAATTTAAAAATTAGAAACTCTACATTTTCCTCATTTTCTCAATTATTTCAATGCTCGACGGTTATTGCGGAAAACGAACTGGCACGCCAATTTATCGCCTCCTCAGACTACTTACAACTTGGCTTGCATTATGCTCCTTGTACGTAAATTATGTTTTTGAATGCATGGGGAGGGGTTTTAAATAAAAAGGATAGTATACACATTTTTAAGTACTTCGCGTAATTTTTGTCACTTGAAAAATAATGTTTTTCTTTCTTAAGGCCACAATAACGGGTATAAAATCATGTGCAAATTTAACAATATTTTTCGTATGAAAAAGTGATTCACTCATGAAATTAATTACTTACGAAATACGTGATTGACTCATAAAATTTATTAATTAAAAAATTAATTAGCATCCACAATTTTTTACCTAGAACAAAAAAAAAATTCTCATCAATCTACATTAGAATACCTAGAGAAGTACGTACGGAATTTAAAAAATATTGTTTTATTAAAAAATTGTAGGTATTTGAACTTAAGAAATGAATTTTCAGTGAAAAATTTCGTTATAACTGCTCATAAACTGCTCATAAAATGAAAAGTTTTCGATTAGTCAGAACTTCCGTACGTACTTCTCTGCGAAATGCAATTAGAAACATAACTTTTAAATTTGAAGTAAATCGAGTGAAAATTGTTGACGTCATTTGTCAAGCTAATTGAAAAAAAGCTGTTTCGAGAAGTTTCGAGTAATCGGCCATTTTGTACATCAAAAAAAAATTATAACAGCTTGATATTCATACGAAATAGATGTGTAATTAATTTTATGAGTAAATCACTTTTTCATACGAAAAAAATTGTTAAATTCGCACATGATTTTATACCCGTTACTGTGGCATATGCCTTAACAACCTTACTTCTTTTTTCTCCGAATTACCCATAGATTGTCGACGTGTTAAGTGTGTGACACCCTGAGTATTGTAAAACGGGAATCATAGACGTAGCCTCTTAAGGAATGAATAATATTTAAAAAGTGTCATGTCCCAGTCAGCTAAAAATCCCCTTGAAGCCACGATTTCAATATTTTATTTCCGATACTTTAATATATACATACGTATTCGCCGTCTTTGTGAGTAAAATCCATATTTTGGTTCCTCAGAGATTCCCCTTCTTAGACAACCTCAAGCTTAGACCGGCTTAGTCGTTTTGTCGCTACTAAACGTTGTCACTTCGCTTTAGGACCCGGACGTTTCACGTTTCCTGGCATCGATCTCCACCAGCAGTGAAGATATGTACACCGCGGTAGAAGATCCCCAAAAGCAAAAGACAAGCAAATGAGATCCTAGATTTTAAGCAAGATAAAAATCGCCGTTTAAATAAATAAACCTACCATGCCTGTGCGTTCCTTTCCATTATCCTGACAAATATTCCATTCCACCTGTTGAGGAACACTATAAAACCGTGTGATTATTGCATTCATGCATTAATTTGGAAACGTCAAATTAGACATTCTATATCCGACAGTGTGCATATGTAACTACATAACAACAAGCCGTAACTAGAAGAGTTAAACAAATCTTCGTCCTATTTCCATTAAATGGTACCGCCGACAAATTCGAGGCTGCAACGTTTTCAGTCTGTGGGTCGGACAGAAGCGGATGTTCTCCTTGACTTCGAAGGGAACTGCAACGACGACGTACGTCCCATAATATTTTCATGGCAAGCGGCGCGTTGGGTACTCCCGAGAGTTCCATAACATTGTGGGATGGACCTTCGAGGAATAGTCGACCAACCTACCCACGTGCTTACAATCTCCATGCATATATCTATGCCTAAGTTACAGGCAAATCTGGTGTCCGTATATACGTATACATGTGCATTTCACTCACCTCCCGCGCACTCCGTGTTTCTACTCTCTACAAACCCGACGCAGCTCAAACGCGGGTTCACCTTTTGACCCCGGAACGAGTGAGAGCACTGTGAATATAAGAGCTTCTCCTGCCAGTAGAGTAGCACATCTCTCATGGGATAACCTGGGTCAGAGTAAGAGAGAAACGAAGAAAAAAAAAGAATACAAAGATCAAGTCAGTAGCAAACCAGAAAGGCGACATACAGCATTTACCCTCCTATACTTATTCACTCGAAGTAAGGAGGTGCCCCAAGATCTTGGTCTCTTTCGCTCGCTCTCTTTCTTTCTCTCTTTTACATACATGCACATATACCGACCACCTTGTCGTTTTTCCTGACTTCCCTTCAACCTTTTGCAAGCACCGAGCATGAGAAAAAGAAAATTCGGCTGGTCGCGACAAAGGACATTAGAAGAAGGCACGCTAGCTCATAGTCTTCGTTTCTACATCTGCCGTTGTGAGTTAGAGAGATTCAATTGGGAGCCTACCGTAAAACGGGGCTACTTTACGCATGTTTTGGAAGTTTTTTGTAGGTAACTTTTTTTTTAACAACCTAGACACCAACTTCTCTTGCTCCAATAGAACAGTGTGTGCTTTGGCTATCAAATGTATAAGGAAGTGTAACTCAACCACTCCCTCACAATTTGATATATACATTTTTTCAAGTGTCAAAGTAGCCCCGAGTGTCGGGCTTCTTTGACAGGGCATTACAATCCAACTTATGTCAAAGATAAAGGGTTACTTGGGAATTATTTTGATAAAAAATGTAATATTTTATCCATTATCCATGGAATTAAATGAAAAACAACGATTTTTTATAACCAAATTGTCGTCGTTATAAGGCAGCAGAACTCGAACAATTTTCGTCCAATCGACTTGAAATTTCAACTGTAGCTTCTTATGTTAGATTGCTTTAACAGTCAAGTACGAGTGTTTTTTTTTCGATTAACGGGAGATATACACCTAGATGGTCGAGGTCGAGGATTTAGAAGTTACGAACATTCCGTTGACCGTAGAAGACCTACACGACGTGCCTGGTATCGATGGTTCCATGTAAGTTGACAAATTTCATGATTTATTTATTCTCAAATTTTCAATCGCGTTTTTCTCAAAACCACGTTTTTCAAATCGGTACCCAAAATTACTCGAAAACCAATAAACCGATTGCCTTGAGGTTTTCTGTGGTTATTCTATACATCATTATCTAGTACTTGTCATAGGATTTTTTATTTCGTTACTTAGTTTTTGTTTCATAGGCAAAATAATAACTAATTTTTGGCCCAAAAACCACTATTTATGTTCAAACGTCCGCCATTTTGTCATAAATAGATATTTTCCAAATCGGCTATGACAAGTACTAGATTATAGTGTCTAATTTAATAATCTTTTTAGTCTTTTTTCAAATGATTTTTGAAGAAACGCCAGTGGGTACCGTATACGCAGATTTTTTTACGACGCTCCAAGGATCATACAATATCCTTGTATATTTTTGATATTTTTGAATAAAGAAAATTAAACATATTTTTGAATGTATATACTTTTAGATAACTAAAACCCCAATCCAAAATTTCAAATAGTTTTCCTTGAAAAAAATCACAAAAATGACCTTTTTCCGGCTCCTAGGTGTATACCTCCCCTTAATCAAATATTGTAAAAAATATGACACTTTTGAGATGAAGATTATGGTCGAAAAAACGAACTTTTTTTCAAACTCGTCTCTATTTTTCTTTTGATTATTTTTTAATTCCTCTCGTACTTGAGTGCTAAAAATAATATAATCAACGAAAATATTTCACACTGAGTTCCAGGACTAAATTTACGACAGTTCTACTGCGTGCCGCGGAGAGGGTTGGCTAAAAAACAGTAGTGCTATAGTGACTCGTGCAGCGCCATTTTGTATACTTTTGACAAATAATTTTTCTTCTACATACTTCAATATATACCTTATAAAACCTTAAAGCTCTCCTGACCATGTATTTTATCCCTGCCTTAAAAAAAATCCAAAGAAAACGATCGAAAATGGCCAGTTCCGGTGGTGCCCTCCCTTAAGGAAACATTTTACACAAAAATACCATGTACCTGCGGTGCTATTACAGGCACTTAATGAGTCATAATTATCATTGAAATCAAAATCAACTTTAGCAACATTATAATAAACTTGAACAACAAATTGTTGTTCAAATTTATTTCCCGCAAGAGATCGTTAAGGATTCGACTTCGGTCCGGCCAATGAAGGTTTTCCAAGGTTATCGATGGAAATAAGAAGGTGTTTTTCTAACGTTTCGGCCCTCTGGTTCAGGTCCTCTTCAGAATATATATTTTTCTCGAAGATGTTGGTATTTCAGGTTTTTTGCACATATTTGGAAAGATGTTTCGAACAAAAACATTATTTATGGAGATAAATGATGTTTAGTGGGAAGATGCTCAATAGATGGAGGTATTATCGTTTATTGGCGATTTTTCTAATCTATTGAGTTAGTTTTTAAGAATTTGTTTTCTTTCCAAAATGAGCAAAAAAACGAAAGTTCGAGAAAATTCAGTTTTTTCTCGAACTTTCGTCCGCTACACAACTCAACATGTAACGAACCAAATTGTAAATTTCGAGTTTTTGCTCATTTTGGAAAGAAAACAAATTCTTAAAAACTAACTCAATAGATCAGAAAAATCGTCAATAAACGATAATATCTCCATCTATTGAGCATCTTCCCACTAAACATCAGTTATCTCCATAAATAATGTTTTTGTTCGAAACATCTTTCCAAATATGTGCAAAAAACCTGAAATACCAACAACTTCGAGAAAAATATATATTCTGAAGAGGACCCGAACTAGAGGGCCGAAACGATAGAAAAACACCGTCTTATTTCCATCGATAACCTTGCAAAACCTTCATTGGCCGGACCGAAGCCGAATCCTCAACGATCTCTTGTCACCTACACGGCCGCACACTTCTTTAATTCATTTTTATTCCCCGCACTCGCCGCCCGCCTCAAAAGGTCAATCGGGCTCGTTGCGCACATATTTAAAACGTATTTTGGCGCTCTGTCAAAGTAGCCCCAAAAACTATCAAAGTTACCCTGAATGTCAAAGTAGCCCCGTTTTACGGTACATCTTTTGAATGGAAATATTTAAAATAGAGACACGAAATTTTACTTTTATAGAATGGTAAACTTATCTTTACAAATGAGGAAACCTTTGAGCATACCCCGACGACATTTTCAAGCTCTCTTCAGCTTCGTTCAAAGTGATAATAACAGCCATGCCACTACTTGAATGCAAGTATGTCGAGACAGGCGACAAATTGTGTATACACAACGTAGCTATGTTCGTACGTTATGTATGCAAATGATGATTGAATCTCCTATTCTCCATCTTCTTTTCTCTTGTTCTCCCTTTTCCCTCCCTCGTTGCTCCGGGAAGGGTCGTCTTCTCTACACGGATATCTTTGTCATTTATTTTCTATTTTCAAAACGATTTTTATGTCCCTGCTATTTTTGTCCAATAAAGCATCAGCAGGAAGTAAAAAAGATAAACAAGTGTTTGGATTTTTGGACTGTTTGTGTTTCCATACTCCCCTTTTTCTCCCTTGTTGCTACCGGAGGGTTCTTCTTTGTGCAGATCGTGTGTCAGTCATTTTCATTTTTGAAACGCGTCGCGCTCCCCGGGATTTTTCTGCGGTGACGCAATAGCAGATGAAAAGAAGATAAACAAGTGTTAGGATTTTTGGCCTGTTTGTTTTTTAAAAACAGTTTTAGGGTTGAAAGCCTCTTTATTTGTTCTAGATTGCTTCATCCAGGAATATACTTGACGGGGAGTATCTGTACAATGAGTATATCCTATTTTCTGGTTAATGAGAAAAGTTAACTGATTGATCGAACTATTTTAACAGCTTACTCACTTCCAATCCTGTAGCCTGCGACCGTCGTTGAAACAAGTCGTACGCCAGGAAGTACCATCCAACTATATAATTGTTTTTCACTAAAAAATACTGGGAACTCGTGAAGCGCAGCTCCCAGTGTCCATGTCAAAGTCCAATTGAATCTTATATAGTGAACGATCTAGCAGTGCTTCATCGATGGCAAGGGATTCAACGTGAAACCGTTGGTGGTGGTCGGGTTGTATTACAATATATCCAGGGTTGCAACAAGATGCCCTACTGTGCTGCCTCGTTGGACTTGAGGGGAGGGATACCTTTAGGCGAGGAAGGATGGCTGCTTTTCATGATTTTTTTTAAGGAAAGATTTCGTCACTATTTTTTTAGACTTAGGGTAGATTTTATTGCTACTTTTGGCTGTTAAATAGTATTTTTTGATTAAGCTTTAAAAATGGTGGAGGTCGTTTTACGTGGCACGGTCTTTTAAACGGATTACGGCGAATGTTGTCAGACGGCGTGACACGTAGCGTTGGCGAGAGTAATCCGAAAAAAGTCAACGAAGATTTCTCTTTTATTAACACTCATACGCAGAATATGAACTAAGAAAAAATGAGAAAAATTGAAAAGCGATGAAATTGTACGCTTTGAAACAAAAATAACGAATTTTCAGAACTAGACGGTTACATTTTGCAATAAAGAAGGTTTGTTTTTTTAATTTTCAAAAAACATTTACTGTCACGGTGTAAAGAATAAGGTTGAAAATATTTATACCAAATTTGGTCAGAATCGGTCGATTAGTTTTTGAGCTATACGTCACGCCAGTGTTGAAAATGCAGTTTAGAAGACTGTGCCGTATTTCCGCCATTTTTGAAGATCAATAAAAAAAATACCACGTAATAGCCAAAAATAGTAATGAAACATACCCGAAGTCTCAAAAAAGATGGAGAAATCTTTCCTTAAAAAAAACATGAAAATGGGCAAATCTTTTCCGTCCTAAAGGTATCTCCCCCTTAAGGTATGTTTCTGCTTTGTAAATTATAATTGTAATTACAATTATATTATAAATTGTAATTATAACTATATTATAAATTGTAATTGTATAATTATAAATTGTCATTGCAATTATAATCTTTAGTTAAAAACTTTTTTCTTATAAATAAAAAACTGCGCAAAATTTCGCACTTTTTGTTTTCAATTTTGACTCCTCAACATTAACGGAAAATTGTATACAAAATGGCGATTGTAGCTTCAATATGATTGAACTATAAAGGTGTAGTTTAATGTGATTGATCTTTATGTCTTCATGACACGTACAGATCATAATTTTCATAATGTAAGCAAATTTTTCTTCGTTAAATGAAAATAAATTTAAACGTATACAAAAGTAATCGTATTTATCTTTCATAGGTTTCCTTGCAAGACGTTCCTTATTCCCGAACATTGACGATTTTTCAAGCCAATAAAGTACGACCTTCTGTCAAAACTTACCTTGTACACTAGGCACAGTTTTCCTGTTCATTTTCGGACCTCATCGTTTCCGTTGTTTTCGCAACCTCCTCGATACCGGCCCAGTGTATATTCGGAAAGGGCGGTTTTTTTTAAATTACTTTTTAAGGTGGGCTAGAAACCATCATTCTCGCCAAAGTAGCATTTGGAAAAATTTATTTACGCTGATTGGGATCAAACAAATCCTCCGGAATATGTCAGTGCAAAGCTCATATTGCGTCATTACTTGCTCCGACAGACTTGGATCGTCACTAATTTCATTACGATAATTCGCTCATAGCTATCGCAATTTCGTTAGGTACTATGGCCAACCAGAATAACTCGATACGAATAATTATCAGAAGAAGATTTTCCCATCGATAATAAATCAGACTTTTGCCGATAGCAATAAGCTTCCCGTCTATTCTTCGACAAAATCGATTTCGTACCACCCTGACTTCTACATATTCAACGGGATACACAGAATCAAAGAACCCAACCACAGAACTACAACCTTAAAGTAGGTATTTGAAAGGCGGACAATCAAATTTTGCAACAACCCGAGTGGAAAACGTAACTCTTCACCGCCTAGCCACTAGCTAGTAAAGTAATGTTCCGAATCGCCATCAGCTAGCCGTCTTAGCGATTGACTACTCAGCCTTGTAACGCTTTGGCCCTCTAGTGACTGAATACAAAAAATTAGATGGTGACTCGATAGAAAGAAATATCCCACGGCTGTATTATATTTCTGACCTAGCCATGAACTGTTTTTTCAGCCAGCGACTGGAAACAAAAAATTAGGTGATGATTAGATAAAAAATATTTGCGGCTATATTTTTATATTTTCATGATTTTTTTGCACATTATTTACATCATTTTACGATATTCTTCGTTGTTCATTAATTAGGGTTATGATATTTGCGCTGTAAATATATTAATTGTTCAATTTTAAATTATCTCAGACAAACGCTTGTGCCGTAACGTCGTTTCGATCCCGGGACCTCTGGGTGATGAGTTGTGACGTTGTCCACTGAGCCAATTCTACTTGTTAAACAAGTAGAATTGGCTCAGTGGACAACGTCACAACTCATCACCTGAATTTTGCTGAATTTTTTTATCGTCTACATATGTTACACTATACAATGTCAGATTATTGAAAAATGGGTGGATTAACAAATGTAAATAACATTATCAGATCAACGACTCAATTGCATTCGCATTGAGAGCGACAATCGCATAGAATTACATAACCTTAAATTGTATTTGTCCGATCATTTATTCCGGCTAGTGCGGCCGCAGTTGGGGAGTGTTAGCTAGGTCATCGCGATATACCGACTTGAGGATTTTATTCATTTGCAACGTCATCTGTAACTTAAATTGCTTAACCAACCATAAGCCAGTCGTTCGATGGAATTACACGTATTCACATAACCACACTTTGTCATTTGTGATCAAGCTCGGCTGGGCAGTGACTAGCCAAGGGGTGCACAGCCGCATAGCTGGCTGGGTCATGACGAGATACCTACTTGCAAGTAGGTATCTCGCCATGAGAATGCTTCCATTTGCAACGCCATCTGTAACTCAAGTTGCTTAGCCAGCCACGAGCCAATCGCTCGATGGAACTACGCGTAGTCACATAACCACACTTTATCATTCGTGACCAAGCTCGTCTGAGCGGTGACTAGCCAAGGGGCGCATAGCCTCAGTTAGCTAGTGTTGGCTAGGTCATAGCGTCATGCCCGCTTGAGAATTTTTTTCTTTTGCAGTGCCGTCTAACCCTCAAGTTAGCTAGTCAGCCATGAGCCATTCGCTCGATGGAACTATACGTAGTCACATAACCTCACTTTGTCATTTGTGACCAAGATCAGCTGGGCGGTGACTAGACGAGGGCTGGATAACAAAACATTCACAATATTACTAGCTCATAGCGAGCCAACCATTGGTCAGTTCGTATGAGCTCAATTGGGCAAGCCAGTTACTAGGTCGTAACTCAGACAGGCTAGAACAATTTCTACTCCGGAAGAAACATCGCTCCCAATATTTTTCGATCTGCAACCTGTACACCAAAGCAGTGTGACGAAAATCCCTCTTTCCAATGTGCTACAAAAGTAAAGGGCAGTAACTGCGGATGTAGAAATCTTACTATTGTCACCCTCATAAATTTCGCCCGCAAGTGGATAAATCTCACTCCATTTAAATACATTCGGATTGATCCATAAGAAAATTCACCCGCCAAGAATATTCTTCTCGGTTGAAAAAGTACCGGAAACCCGTTTACGGGAGATGCGATAACGTTTTGCGTAATCCGCTTTACGGGAATCAAACTTTGGTCCAACCCGCGATCCCAACACTAAGGTTAGCTATTCCCAAGAGACGACGAGCTGAAAAGAAAAAAAGCACACTCGCTACACACACACACACACACACACACACACATATATATATATATATATATATATATATATATATATATATATATATATATATATATATATATACATGCTTAGCTCGAAAATACGCCGCCAAATTACTGCTAATGCATCTCTCAGTGCGGGATAAGGGAACGTGGAAAATGGAAGACCGATAAAATTATGAACTTCTTCGTCGTGTCGACGCCAACGAGGCAATGCTAAAGTAAAAGTATAAGAAGAGTGATATAACAGAGGCGAGAGCGGTATGAAGGAGAGGGAGCCTCGAGAATACTAGATGTGAGCTAAAAGTTGGCCGGTAAAAATGGAAGTCCTCTTCTCGTCGTGTACTTGCGGGGGTTGAGCTCGAGATAAGTGTGTCCTGGACTTATAAATTTCAATGAGAGATAAATGTACCACGTATAGGTATATAAGTAAGAATTCTAATGTGGTGGTGACTGGCCCGAAAAGTACTTTTCGTCCGTTGCCTCTGCCGGATCAGCAGAGCAAAGTGTGAATAAGTGGTTCGCACTTATGCTTGCCGTTGGCCAGCTAAGAAATTAAGTGGGTGAGTGAAAATGTGCGAAACACACACAGTTTAGCCGTACCAAGAAAAGGTCTCGAGACTCGGTTTCTATATTTATATAAAGGGTGGTAAATGAAAGAGAAGAACCAAAAAAAACAACAACGAGAACACCACACGGGTTGCGCGCGAACCGCGGACTATGACCATCACGAGTATTTCAACGACTGCGGGAAGGACAAGCGCGCGTGACGGGGGATGGTCTTTCCAGGGTGAGAAATAGGACGAAATAGCATAGACTGAACGCGGTCTGGTGGCGAAGAACTTGGGAAAATGGACGGTCGTGTGTTTGGGTGTGTGGAGATGTGTGAATAAAGCGACGAGTAGCGCGTGCCAGAGAAGTAACCGGTGCACAACAGTGTCGTCGTTGCATGAATCATTTTCTTTGCAAATGTGAGTACGTTGAATTGCTCTACGGGACGTTGACGCGATCCATACGACTCGCAATGCCAAAAGAAAGAACGAGAAAAAAACGTAGAAAATTGTGAGTCTCGCTCAGTCGCCCATTTTCCTTCGCGTTGTATCGAGAGCTAACGAAGAAAATGAAAGCCCGAGGACGTTCGACGCGCGGAATGATTTGAATTATGACCTTGCTCGTGTCGGTAGTTCATAATGTACACACACGGAGTAAACCGAGCGCGAAAAGACGATGTTTGAGGATCGAGGGAACGGGCGAGCATATTATGGTTCATGGCACACGGCCGACACGTCTTCCAAGTGAAAATTATGACTCCTCATCTGGTGTGTGCTTACTGCAGCCGGGAAATCCAGCTAAAATCCCTTTTCGAGCTACAACCAACACGGTCTTATCCTACTGCTTTTTAAGCTTCCGCGCACAACGACACTCTCCCAAGCACTTCTGCCCATGTATTTCCTTCCATGAGTTACAACCTTTTCCTCCAACATGTTCACCTCGGTCTCCACATCCCTCAACCCGGCTGTCCGTACTTTCATTGGCGCCCCAACGTGTTTGCTTAGCCCCAGCGTGGCGCGTATCATCGCCGTTGAGATTCACACTTCTCCGTTCCCTTCTCGTATCTCGCCTCTTACGATCATCTTAAAATGTCGGCGTGAGGAACTTCCGAGAGGAAAGGACGCTACCAGCCTCTCGGCCAGGAGTGGCGAAGATATATTGTAAAAAAGGAGAGTCCGAATTTCGTAATAAACTGAGATATGAACAGTTTGGAGATATGTATATAGTATAGAGAGTGTTCTATTCAAATCGATCTATTTTTATATCTTCGAAAATAAACCATTTTTTTAGAATAACGCTGAGGGATCGTCACAGTGTAATGGGTCGAAAAATAGCTGATTTTCGCGATTTTCTTTTCGACTGTTAAAAATACGCCGATTAGTCTGATTTTTTTATGAAGCACTCATGAGGGACAGAAAATACATTTTTATTTTATTTTTACATTTTTAACGGTTGAAAACGTCTTTGTAAAAAAGAGTGTACACGCTTGCGGCCGTAAATAATATCTGAAACAAAATTTGTAGAAAAATAATCAATCAGTACGAAAGCCGCAATCTTGCTATGGAGGTTTTTTTTTAAATCAAAATTGACGAAATAGCGGTGGTTCGAAAAAAAGTATCGAATTTACCATATTTTTTTCAAGAGTTTTTCGTTAAAAAAATATGACGTTTAAAAAAAAGCTTCCATAGGATGATCAAGAATGGTGCGAAGAATGTTGTGTTAAAATTTGAGACGGATAGCTTGGGAACTCTTCCTTTGAGAGGGTAGACCGTTTTGAAAACTGACATTTCGAGAAAAACGCGTTTAAAGTTTCGAGTGCGGAGTATTCATATATAATTGTCTACTTACGATCCATGGGCGATGTCAGGTCCATGTTTATAACTGTCTATACTATCGGATAATGCAAAAAAACTCGATTTTTTGACAATTTTATACTGTGATGATACCTTAAGGCCTTAGGCCACAGTCACGGGTATAAAATCATGTGCGAATTTAACAATTTTATTTCGTATGAAAAAGTGATTCACTCATAAAATGAATTACACATCTATTTAGTATGAATATCAAACTGTTAGAAAATATATACGTTTTTTGATGTATAAAATGGCCGACTACTAATATTTCCTTTTGTAATTTTTTACCTAGAACAAAAAAAAAATTCTCGTCAATCTACATTAGAATACCTAGAGAAGTACGTACGGAATTTTAAAAATATTGTTTTATTCAATAGTTGTAGGTATTTGAACTTAAGAAATGAATTTTCAGTGAACAATTTCGTTATAATTGCCCATAAACTGCTCAAAAAATTAAAAGTTTTCGATTAATCAGAAATTCCGTGCGTACTTCTCTGCGAAATGCAATTAGGAACATAACTTTTTAATTTGAAGTTGATCGAGTGAAAATTGTTAAAGTTGCTTCGAGAAATTTTGAGAAGTCGGCCATTTTGTACATAAAAAAATATATATATATTTTTTCTAACAGCTTGATATTCATACGAAATAGATGTGTAATTAATTTTATGAGTGAATCACTTTTTTATTCGAAAAAAAATTGTTAAACTCGCACATGATTTTATACCCGTTACTGTGGCCTAAGGCCTTAAGGGGTAAGGCCACTGTAACGGCCCAAAAAAAAAGGTTTTTTTCACTAATTTTTTGCTCCCGAAATTGAAGGTATTTGAAAAAAAACTTTTAATGGTGTTATCGGGCATACATTAAACTTTATTATAAAATTTTTTTACAGTAAAAAAAAAACAAAATGGCGGTTCCACAGCTATCTTCCCGGGACATGTTTTGCTTCCAGGGCTCCGCGGCACGCAGCACCACTGGTGCACTTTTGAATCTAGAACAAAAAAAAACCATTAATCTAGAGGGCTATAGCTAGAGAATGTCGATCGGATTTTAAAAAGTATCAATTTTTGTGGATTTGGCGTGCGTTTGAAAAAAAAAATTGATTTTTGACGAAAAAAACGGCAAGTTTTTTGTTAATAAAAAATCAATAAATAAAGTTCTTGAAAATTCCGATCGACATTCTCAAGATAATGTAAATGTTCACATCTGGTTAAAATTTCAAGTAAAAAAAATGAAAATTCTTCGAGTTATGCTGCGTGCCATTTTGAAAAACCATGTTTCGAGAAAAACGCGTTTAAAGTTTTGCGAATAGTTTGTTTGGGTTTGTTTGGGTTTGTTTGGGTCGCACAGGACCTTTTTTTTCTTATTCTAGAGGGTTTAAACTATTTTTTAAGCCAATAAAAAAAATCGATTTTTCAAAAAATTTACAGTGGCCTTACCCCTTAAAGAAGACTACCAGTCGCGAGCCCGGGAAAAATGTGAATTTCGACAATTTTTTGTAGATACCTACTCGATGCAAGAAAAATTCTATTCAGTGGCATTTGTTCTACATATCTTCAAGTTAGTTTACGAATTTATTCACAAGATTTTGTTACATAATGGCAGCGTTGAAGCTGGATGAAGCGAGGTGTCCTGCGGCCGTCAAGAACTCCCCCACTTTTTTCCCGAAACGAAAATTCGAAATAATTTGAGGTCTCGATGAGATTTCTTCTCAAAGTACGCAGAAAAGTCGAAAAATATCGGTTTTTGATAAATTGGTGCATAACGTTTGTACAAAAAATTGTTTTCGGTCAATGAATCGTAAAAATAATTTCTACGCAAAAAAATACCGCCTTATGAAACATCCCTTATGTACTTCGATGTAAAATGTTGTTCCAAAAACAATGTCAAGTCAACCGGTGAAGAATTGGCGATGCAATGTTTGTCGTCCGCAGGACACCATCGGACAGACATGACTCGCTTCATCCAGCTTCGGCAACGTCATTTTGTTACGAAATCTTGGGAAAATTTGTAAATATTCTCGAAGATATGTCGAATAATGGCATCTAAACGGAATTTTAATTGCATCATGTGGGTATCCATAAAATGTTGTCGACATTCACCTTTGATCCGAGCTCCAGACCGGTAGCCTCCCTTGAATGGTTTCAAAAACCACATATTGTCTAGCATGAATAAGTTTTCCCTATATGGACGCGTAGCGAACATATGAAGGTTGTATTCGCTTGACCAAATAGTATATTTATCTTACTGAATCTATTGATACAGTATTCTTGTGTGAGGAATAAGGAGCTGTGTCGATTGGTGCATTGAGAATATATGATTTATTTTAGGAAAAACAACAAAGTAGAAAAAATGTATACCATATAAAGTGCCTTCTGAAACCATTCAACGTTTGTCCAAAACCTCAATATTATATAACAATACAATATCGTTATATAATTCAATTTATTGAATTCAATATTATATACAGTTTTGAAGATACTCGAGTGAGGAGTTTTAGTTTCTGCTCCCCAAATGTTTTTTTTAATGTTTTTTTTTCAGGTCGTTTAGGTGCTTTCGAAACATTTTTTTTAAATTGAAAAAATGTCAGCGTGTTCAAAACGAAACACTGCAACATTTTCCCCTCCTTCATATTTTGTCTCTAACTCAATAGTTTTCGAGATACGCCGATCAACTGTTCGGACGATTCTCTGATGTACAGCGAAAAAAAAATGCAGAAAATTCTGATAAAATTGAAGCGAATTTAAAATCGAAAATTAGAAAAGTTTCTCCTCCTGATATTTTGTTATAAACGCCATACTTTTCTAGTTAAGTCATCAGGGTTCGAGCGAAAATAGTAAAAAAAGAAAATCTCAGAGGAAAATTTTGAAAAAAATCTAGGTGATCCAGTATAGATTTACGCAACTTTTTACATCTTTGACATTTCCTCTTAAACCCTATAGTTCTTGAGTTACGTTACATCTTACAAAATTTGTATTTTTTTAGTGAAAAATGAAATAACTTTGGAAAAAAAAATCGTACAAAACTTGAAAAAAATGAAAATGGAGCTCCTGCTACCTCGTTCAAATTTATCATGAATAAACATGACAATTTTTTTTTCCATAAGCCCAATTCTCCACGGTCGAAAAAAAAAACCGAAAAACCGTCACGTACAAAAGGGCGTACCGGGTCGAAAAAAAATCATAAAAAATATTTCAAAAAGACGAAACAAAGCTGAATGTGTTCCCCTCAAAATGCCGTTCGGTAAGTTGGGTTATCTTTTTTTTTACGAAGCTATATCACTTTTAGGGCGGTAAGAAATATCGACTGCTGTATCCAAACTTTTGAGCGGCAGTGTGTATATATACAGGGTGTCTCCTTATCTCTCGCACCCGAAATAACTCGATAGTTGTCGACGTCGCAAAAAAGTGTTCCAGATAAAAGTTGTACGGTGTAAAGGGGGCCATCAAATGCCACCAACTATTTTTATTTCGGTGGCGGCGCTGAATCACAGTAAAGGTCACCTCCACTTTTTCAAATGGAATGGTACATTTTTTTTCAACCATCTCGTGGAGCACCTCAAGCCTCATAAAAAACATTAGGGGTCAAAGTCGTTCAAGGTCATTCAAGGTCAGATCGATTACCAAATATTTGGTAGTGAGCCGAGATATTTAGATTTGTATTTCATTTTAATAGGTGACCCTGAATGTCCTTGAACGACGTTGAGCCCTTAATGTTTTTTACGCGGCTTGAGGTGCTCCGCAAAATGGTTTAAAAAAATGTAACATTCCATTTGAAAAAGTGAAGGTGACCTTCACTTCGCCTGCACCGAAATAAAAAAGATTGGTCGCATTTTATGGCCCCCTTCACACCGTACAATTTTTAACTGAAACCTTTTTTTGTGACGTCGATAATTATCGAGTTATTTCGGGTGGCAGAGATAAGAGGGACACTCTGTATACACACACGCACACACACACACGCGCGCGCGCATATATATATATATATATATATATATATATATATATATACGAATGGAGTCTCTGTAGTCTTTACCAATGGCTTCGCCCCCATGGAAATAGTGATCACGAAGATCAGAATAAAAAACGATATATATGACATTCCAGGTAATAGCCTACCTGCATACGAAATTTTCGCCAGATCAAGCGTTGTTCAGGCGTAAATAAGTAACAAGTCAACGTACAGTTTATCATGTATGTATGCACGTATTTGACCTCCATCGTCAAGGCCGTTGCCATCAATTGCCTATCGACTAGGCAGTGCATGGCAACTGCCTCTTAACGGCAACTCAATCAGGATGAAAAGTAGGAAATATATAACTTCGCTTAATATACTACCTGCATGCAAAATATTATTTAGACCGATCGCCTTTTACTGGCGTTATCAAGTAATCAAAGAAAACTTCGTAGCATCCCACGAGAACGGCATGATCGATTGGGATGAAGAGTAGTATATTTGTGATACCGAATGGAGTTCTGCGTGCAGGTGGAGTCTGACCCGGAGTAAGACATGAAATACTTTTCATCTCGATCGATCAGGCTGCTCCCGTGGCATGCGATGAATGTCTAAACTATTATAAAAATGTCGAAGTCCGTTTTATATCAAGAGATGCAACGATGCCGTGAGTACCAACGAGTAATTAAAAACGACGTTTAATAACGGAACATGTCCGGACCGCGAACTCTCGTATGCAGAAAAATAGGGTTTTATTTTTAACTTTGACTTACATGTAGGAACACGGGCCTGTCGATTGAAACTTGATGGATGACGTCTGAACCCTAGAACCCAAACAAACCCAAGCAAAAATCCTACACAGGGGTTACGCCCACCCCAGCACTTCCAATCAACGCTGCTAACGAACTGTTCATCGTAGGAAGGTCCCAAGTCTCGGACAGGTGATCTGAAGCAAAAAAATCAAACATATATTTACTTTGTACAATATTGTATATAAGTTGTCCTAGAATCAAGGAGAAAAGTTGAAAAATAAAAAAATAGTCGCAAAAAACTGCGAAAATTTTTGGGAAAAAAACAAACTTCCTTCCGATCGCTCACTATTTTTTTTATTTTTCAATTTTTCTTCTTGATTCTGGGTCAACTTGGGACTTCCGCAAGCGAAGAATGTCATCGCCCGCGCACCGACATACGTGGCTCCTCCCACTCCCACCACCATGTTTTGTCAAACTTAAAAAAATATTTTGATGTTCAACAAAGACCGCTTAGTCAACATACCAAATATCAACATTCTATGCTTAATACTTTTCGCATAAAAAATTGGTGCAAAATCGAACATTTTTTGGCCCAACAAGGCACATAACCTTTCCTTAATTGTTCAAGGAATTAGAAAGGACAGTCGACGATTGTGGAATGAGAAGATCGAGCACTGTTGAAAGAAGACAGAGAGGTATTTGGATAATGGAAGGAAAGGAGAAATCATAAGCGTCACGATCTATACTGAGCGAGGGCACACTTCGCTGATGCTGACTCGCACTGATTAAATTCCGAACGGATTCCCAGGCCCGTTTGGTCGCGCTCCAAAATGCACGAGAACGCGTATACACGTCGCCATGCCAAAGCACGAGAAACTTCCGTTACTGCCATGTCATGGTATTGTGGTAACGAGAAATCCGCATTATCCTCGCTCTCTCTTTGATCGTGTTTATGCTGCACGCCTTGAGTCGAGATTAAAGCCCTGCCGCACCGTCTGTGTCGATATGAAATCTCTATTTTAAGATTCTGATTAATATTCATCCCGTGCTATTCGATTGAGCTACTTCGCTGTTATCGGGGCGGTGATTTAAAAAGCGATCGATCCTTTTTTCCCCTCAAATTCCAGGGAAGACATATTCGTCCGATAATCAACTGAGACAAAATCATTATGATGATTTTACTACCGGTCGTATCAGATATTGAGAGCTTGTAAAGTTATTATTCAAAATTACGTACGTAATTGTCCTTGATCTCAGGATAATTTAATCCTGAAATCTGTTGTAGATTGCAAAGGATCAAAACAGTTTTGTAGTGCTTTCGTACGCAAATTATGTAACGCAAATGGGGGAGGACGGTCGGCCAGGCCTTACGGTACGTACAGGCGTAGGTGGGGGTCAAGGTTTGCGTTACGTCACGGTTTTAAAACTGCCAGAAATAGCAAAATTTCTACATGTTCAAGTTTTTTATTTAAACCTCGCGTGCAATTTTACCGTGAACAGCTCACAGCTTTCTATACGCAATGTCAGTTAAGGGGGAAAGTCACTGTGCAAGAACTTGCGCAGTAGCTTTTCCACATCCCCCCAGCAAAATTTTAAGGACATTTGCTTAAATATAATTCTTGAAAGTACATGTATTGAAAAATATGTAGGCAACATTTTTATTCACAAGTCCGAAAATTGACGGAGTTATAGTCACTTTAGTGAGAACAAGTTGCGCGACCGGTTAGTGCCCTCAATCCCTACAGCTGTGGCATCATTTACAATAGATAAAGTACAGGCTCTTATCATTTCTTGAACTATCATGAAGATGAAGAACCGTCATTTCGCCCACGACTAGACGCTTGAATGTAAGTAACAATATTCTCGAAATAACATAAATTTGCATCAAGAAACACGAAACGAAAACTTTGACCGTGTTTTTCTCGAAACTAGTTTTTTTCGACCTTGTCCGAGCGAATACTCAAAAACTTATCAACCGATTTTCAATTTTTTTAAAAACATTTTTGTAATCGCAGTGACTAAGGTTATACGTATCCGCGTGTTTAACATTTGATAATTACAATTTTTTAAGATTGCTTGAATACAGATAAAGGGCCTTGAAAATAGAAAAAAATGTCCAAACTGTCGGCATTTTGTAAAAAATAAAACCAAAATAAAAAAACAGCTGCGCATAACGATAGCTACATTTGTATAGGTATCGATAAATTGTTGACTTTCAGTTTACAGATAACCTTTCGTAAAGATATCGATGGGACAATGAAAAGAATTTTTTTTATCGTGCTCACATCAAGGCATATGTCTCGGTTAATTTTCAAGATTTTCTCAGAAAAATTGGTATATAACTAGATGAATATATACTTCATAAAATGAGTATAAACCCGATCCTTTCATAATTGGTTATGTCTATGAAAAAAATTGCAATTATGGACGACAAAGCAACCGTTACGTAACGGAATAAGGAGGGGGGGGGGGTTCTGGCCAAGCGTTACGGTCCCGTTACGTGGGGAGGGGGGGGGTAAACATTGGGAAATTTTGCGTTACGTAATTCGTGTACGCCCTCCAACATCCAAGCATCCCTTTAGTTGTAGCAAGCATTGCTCTGGTTGAATCTCCATGCATCATCAACATTAAAAACAATAAAACTCTGATTGAGGAAGCTTGATGAGAGAAGATTTGAAAAAAGCTCAAAATAATGTGCTTTTACATTTATAATAAGCACTCTCGTTACGGAGCTTTTGAAACCAGCGATCAAAGAAAAGATAAATTTAATTTTGCTCGGACAACTCCATGATAATTCCTCTCTAACCAAGGCGAGTCAGATTAATGCCACTCAATCCTTTCCTACTCGGTGTAGGAGCTACAAGTTGCACACAAAAAAAAACGAAGTCCTTTTTCAGACCGGTGTGTAAGCTGCTCCCGCTTAATAACCTCTCCCGGCCTTTCCATCGTTCATTCCTTAGTTTTGTATGCTTCGCTATTACGTGCTAAGGGTAACATAATGGTGAGCTTTGCGATGTGAACATTGCGCTAAGGAATTATACTCTAGTTATGATAATGGAAAACCGAAACCAAACGAGCAAAGGGTCAAGAATGAGGGTGCACTGTGCGCGTGTTACGTCCGTGATTGCGAAAGCATTTTATGAATTTAATTTCGCGATGCAATTAGGCGCCGTTGAATACTGGCGCCTCTATACTACAACGGGACAAAGGTATCGTTTGTACGGTTCTCTTTCAATGGCAACGTTCAGCATTGCGAAACTAACCGTTTGTTTTCCGGCTGCGTGGGATTCTGCTTTTGTTTCTCCGCTCATTTTTTTTCTTATTCCGCAATCGTGCTGGAAACAAACGTGCATTTTCACTGGATTGGTCTCGCGGTGGTGTTATTTCGATTCTCGATATGCTAAAGAGCGCTCATTTGCCGAAGCAAACTCGCATCGTGATTAATGAGAGCTCCAGATACCCGATTCCGATAGAGTACTACCTGCCGGCAGGAATTCTCTTCTATTTTTTTCCTGCAACGGAAATTTGAAACAATTTGAGTTCTAGGTAAGATTTGCCTTCGAGCTACTTAGGGGAAAAGTAGATTTTTGATAAAATCGTGCATATTCGAAATCAATAGGTTGTTTTCGTCAAAACATATTGACGAAAATATTTTTTTTTCGAGACAGTTTTCAACATATCAAAAGTCCCCTACGTACGTCAATATAAAATGTTGTTATATGGTTCCAAAAAAAATCCAGGTCGATCAGTGAAGAATTGGTGATGACGGCCACCATCAGAGGAAGGTGATTCGATTCATCTAGCTTCAGCGCTGCCATTTTGTTACAAAATCTTGCAAAAGAATTTGCAAAAATACTTGAAGATATGTAGAATAAAGGCCAATCGAAGGAATTTTCATTCTATCAACCGTGTGTCTGTAAAACATTGTCGTAATTCGTATTTTTTTCCGAGCCCTAGACTGATACTGGCTACTTCGTCAAGATGCGACGAAAAGAACCGACTCCATTGAGTTTGAGCTTTTTCTGGACAAAAGCGTCCCGTGGAAGGCTTAAACGAACTGCGCATGTGTGGGGAGGGTTATATTATATAGATATAGATTAGATATAAGGCTATGAATATTATTGTTCATACAGATTATCGTAGTTGTGCAGACCATTATTGATAGCGAAGGAGGGAGAGAGAGAGAGAGAGAGAGAGAGAGAGAGAGAGAGAGAGGGTTTGGCGGGCCAAGAGGCCACACAGGACTTACTGGACGATGCTATTGTAGTAGTGTAGCAACAGGGTCCTCCAGCACATAGTTATGCGCATTCGACAGTGGTCGCTCAAGAGCATGGTAATAGCAAGATAGTAAACAGGAACAGGCCCTTCCCTTAATTGCCTTATTCGCTCGGTTCTATTGCCCACCCATGCCTTTATATACACATACACCCTCACATACGTGTGCAACTGCATACAAATATATACGTACATGCGCAAGGAGTACTACGTCTCGTACCTCTGTCCTCTCGATGCTCCCGTACTAGACGTATCTACGTAACTTGGATTTCATAGGCGGGAAACCCATTATAGCAATGTCTGCTCAAAACTGCTGTTGATACAGCAATCTAGGTATCCCTTGACTGGTGTTGCTCGCCTTTACTTGAACTTTCAAATGAGCAAACTGCATGCTGTACTCGTTATACAAGGTTTTGGTACGCTAAGTCGAGTACTTTGCACAGAATCAGGTACTCCTTTCTGAATAGAAATCCTTGGCTGTCAAGCGGTTTGCGTAGATGGGCATTTGTATTTGGATTTTGGCTGCAAGGAGATATTTCCTCAGTTATGAGGAGGCGGAAGCAATCGGGATGAATATTGTAACGTTGCGTTAAAAATATCGAGACTATCCGAGAAAGGTGTTGTAATCGGGCTGGCGTAGCTCAATTGTTTATATTATATTATAGATATTTATATAAAAATTATTACACATAAGAAATACATCTTTTTAAAATCATGTGCTTATGCAACCCAAACAAACTTTAAGGTAGTACGAGCGCGCGATCTTGTTTCCTATAGATTTTGTTCAAATTTTAACCAGACATTGTTCATATCATTATGCATATTTGAGTGAAATTTCAGAACAGTCGACTATTTAGATTGGGAGATAATGGATTTTAAAATTGCAACTTTCAAAAGTGCAGGGTATGCATTGAAATTTAGACAGCATCATTTTCCGTAAAAAATATTTGTCCCCTATAATAAGAAGACATGCCAACACCGCATCGTTCCACGTATCCAATGACATGAGTTTGCGCGGCATAATATTTAAAATAATACTGCAACACAAATTTTCTATTTGGAAGTAATTTTTAATCGAGCAAAGTTTTTAATTAGTTATGAATGAACCAACAATTTTATTTGTAAATGAAGATAACATCAACAATATATAATATTAATATTTATAATGCAAATATTTTTTTATGACAACATTTTTAACTTTAGGAACACGATAATTATTTTTTTCTCGAAATATTGAACGATACTGTTCTGTGGTGTTGGCATATGTCTTCTTATTATATGGGACAAACATTTTTTACGGAAGATTATTCTATCTAAATTTCAATGCAGGCCCTGCAGTGTTAAATTTGCCATTTTAAAATCCATTATCTCCCAATGTAAATAGTAGACTGTTCTGAAATTTCACTCAAACATGCATAATGATATGAACAATATCTGGTTAAAATTTGAACAAAATCTATAGAAAACAAGATTGCGCGCTCGTACTACCTTAAACGCGTTTTTCTCGAAGCAACGCTTTTCGACGGCTTGTTGGTAAAATCTTCGAAACTACCGAACCGATCCTTATGAAATCCTAATCACATATTCTTTGCAACTATAGCTGCTATAGCTATAGTTGTAAAGAATATGCGCTATGCATATCAAGCATTTTTTCAAATTTTGATATTTTCTAATTTTTTTTTGCCAAAAATGGTGAAACAATACTTTTTTCTTATTTTCGAAAAATGTCCTTCATTTTGTTATTTTTGCATATAGCAAAAATCGTATAATATGCGCTATAGCCATATGAAAATACTGAATCTAAAACCGTTTGATTGTTTTGTTTAGGATGATCCATCTCCGAGATCTCATCAACAGCGCAGAGTACAATTTTTTAGGACATTTTTTTTAACTACGATTTTCGTCTATAAATAGTGATGTAAATAAATATATATATTTTTTTCAAATGTATTTCGAGCGTGTATTTATTAAGTGTAACATTTTGAATATCAATAGCTATAATACAAACCTATGAAAAAAAAATTCATGAAAATAGCTTTTTTTAGCGTCTAAAGTGAGAAGACCCCTTAATATACGAAATCATTCCCTTGTAGATATACTCGAAGTTGGACCCGAAACATTGGTGAACCTATCAATTTGCCGAGTTAAATTTGATCACTTGATGAAGATCAAGCGATTGTTTCGTATTAAGACAACTCACTACTTTGAGGCTTGACAATACTTTGTGAGCGATCAAGATGAAAGGAACAAAATTAAGAACCCGTGTAAGCCCCCTCTTGACGGAAAGAGTGAATTGCAAAAAGTTGCTGGAAATGGGGATGAGGGTTATAAGTGCAGCTACCTGCGGGCTTCTTCGCCTCGCTACCCGCAGAATCGTTACTCCCAGGATTCTCCCGCTGAAATTTTTGTTCGCCTTCCGTTCACTCAGAGAAACATCGAAACTTGCCTCTCACACCGATCCTCAACTTACCATTCACCACCAACGCTGCAACTTTCGCTGCCGTTTTACTATCTACGTTTACAGAATTTTCAGTCGATAACGAGATGGGCCAGCGGCATCATCGCACAAAAGATTGCCTGGTGGAACAAATATTCCCAGTGTTTGTCATGTTTTTCTCCGAGAATGTTTATATTTGGGGAAAGGTGACTTCGAAGACATTCGACTTCGAGTACTCCCGTCGTGGTTGCCTATTATTGCACTGACACGATATTATTCAAAGCCCCGATGTCTCTAAAAATCCTCTTTCACTTAATGTCATCATTTATTTATGTAAACATCGTTTCAAGGACCGGCTCTGAAATGAAAGATGAACAAAAATCAGGGTTCGTTTCCAAAACAGCCATGTTTGCGCATAGACAACATTGCATACTATCCTTTCCCTATATTTGGAGACTTTGAGAAAAGAATATTACCAGTATAGTAGAAAAACGTCGTCCTGTTCGTGTTCCTATTTCCGGCCTGACTTTATTCGGATGCTCATCTTTTCGCCATTTGCGTAAATCACGAAACCAAGAAAGTATCACTGCGTTTTATACAGGATGCTATTCGCAGTGGTGCAGTTCCAATATGTGCAAGGATATTGGAAGAATCGTGTGTTAAATTTTTTTTAAACTACTCCTGTAGTCGAAAGTGATGGAATTTTCACTAAACAGCCACAGATACTTGGTCTATTATGGCGTCGTTACGAATTATTTCCACAAATTGCCAAACTCAACAGATGGTAACAACAGACAGAAGCTCCTACTGTATACGTTAAAATAGCTGGATATGAGTTAAAAGCATACAAATATCGTTTGTGAACAACACAATCATAAAAAAGGGATTTTTTACGTTTGTGTTATTTGATTTTTAAGAATCAAATTCCACTTTTTTCATAATCAAGTCAAATAATCAATCAAAGCGCACTTTAAAAAAATCAAAGTAAGTTACTATATAGATACTTTATAAATATGACGATGTATTATTACAGCATATAAGTAATATACACTAGGCACAAAAATTAAAGGATATGAAGAAAATCCGAATTTTTTCGTTGATTTTCAAAAAGCTGTCACGGCGTGAAAAATGGTCGCAGGGCAAAAACAAAAAAGAAAATTGAAGGTTCAAGTTTCTAGTTTTGAGATCCTGAGGTTCAATATTTTTATCGTTGACCATTGTAGAGTAATCATAAAAAAAGCAGCGGAACATTTTTTTCCAGATTTTTGCTCATCTTTCGAAAGGTGCATGGGCGTCAATACATTTTTTTCGGTAATTTCATTAACAAACGCTTTTAGCTTGATTCTTTCCCTTTAATTTGAGTGGTTAAAGAGCTATATACAGTGGTTTTTGGCCGAGTTATCGGTGTTCAAAGCCAAAAAGACACTTTTGACTTTGATCATCAATTGCTCGGGAACTAATAGTCGTACAGAGAATAAAGGGAAGCTTCTGAAAACTTCAGGGTATTCTATATATGTTGCTTTTCTTTTATCTTTTTATGCATTTTTTTTCAATTCGAAAAATTCGAAAAAAAAATGCTTTTTTACAATTTTTTGTTGAACTTGGGATAACTGTACAAATAATGAACAGACGAAGGATAATTTTTATGTTTCTTCTACCTCAAAGTAGACCCACAAAAGTTCAAACCGCTGCGATTCTTTTTTCATAGTGCTCCGAATGACTGAAATTGCAACTTTCGCTGAAAAGTCAATTGAACGAGAAATTTTCCTTTTTTCCTGCATTTGTTCAAGATGCATTCTTTTAGTCAAGTATCCATATTTTCAGTAGTGATTCGCCGTCTACCTTGAACTAAACGTCGCGTCGCTCATAGATGTTTGTTTCCTGAAATCGGGCATGACTAACCACTGATTGGCTCACACCTATGATGGCCGCAACTTGAACTTAATTATTACCCTCTTCGAGAAGGCGAGGAAGACATTTTTCACTTCACGAGATTTTTCACTTTCCAAAAATATGCCCAAAAATCGTCAAATAATTGTTAATAACAAATGAACTATGCAATATAAAAAAAAAAATCCTACGTACTTCCATAGACAATGTATTTTTCAAGAGATATTCAACATTTCAAGTGAATCGGTCGAAAATTGTCTGAGTTATGTTTCCGGCCAACTTAAAAAAAGGAGTTTTGAGAATAACGCTGCACAACCGTAATTTTGAAACTAATCGCTTTAAAAAAAATATTGTATACAGTCACTGATATGTATGATGAACACACTTTTTTTAATCTCGATTTATTTTGTACTTTTTCTGAAAAACAAAAATCCCCAAAAAGCCTATTTTTTCGGCCTGTAGAGTGGCCTAAGGCCTTGGGCAGTTGTTTATCAAATGAAACAGTACATCAAAGTTACCAGCTTTTTTCGTATTTAAATAGTTTCGTACGTGTAAAGATCAGTTGTTACATTATTGACTTGAATGTCTCGCTCTGCTTGTCGTTGATTAAAATTGACTCTTCCGACTATAGCCGATAAGACGCAGCGTTTGTCACGCGATAAACACCTACTCATCTACATACCCGCAATCATTTGAAACGCTGATTTATCCCCCTGCGGGCGCTACCTTTCCCCCGCTCGGGTCTTACTCGTACCAGATCCAAGGGCCCACGTTTTCTCTCGTTTGTTACGATACGACAAGCTGCAGTTGAAGTTAATTACACCGAAGTAAGGCACCCTCGGAAGCGGTATAGAATTCGCGAGGTGCTACCATTGTCAAGAGTTGATACCGACGAAACAGGCGAGAGAGAAAATCAAGTTTGGCTTGTTTAGCTTGAAATGTTTGATATACAAGCCAACGTGTTGAAATTGGTCGACCGAGAGATAGAAGTGTCCGAGATGGGATATGTCTGCCGAGGGCCTCAGGATGAGATTTGAAACCGACATCCCAAATTAACTTCTGTTCCAATGGCATGCTTCTTGCTTCGCTTAGTTCACTGTTTTTCCCCTCACGAACCATCTGCAATTCGAATATTAATTCCAAATTCTTCAATCATATTCTCCGTGATTTATGTGATTATCACGCGCGGTATCCAACGCTGAATTTTCAGATGAATGTCGAGATGTCGAACTGCCTTCAGCAGTGTTGCGAAAATTTAATGAATGCATTATCAAGTGTTTTAGCAGTAAAGTAAAAGAAAATAATTGTTCATTACTTTGGCAATGTGGTCAGGAATGGAAGCTCGTTATCCACCACATCGACAATGAATAATGGAAACATCAATTATTATTCGCTATTATCCATAATGCGTAATATAACTCAAACGATTTTCCGTTATTTCGATAATGAGTAATGTTAATTACTTTGGATCGCTGATAATATCAAGCTTCGAAAATGCAACATCAAATTACCTAATGGTTCGCTTTTCCAACAGATTGCGTATCCGAGTGACGAATTGTGGTTCACATTTCCATTATCATCACTGCAGTAATGGGTCATGCAAACGAACTTGGGTTGTCAAATTAATGTACGGTTAGCACCGAATAAATAGGCTTTTTAGGTTTTTTTTTAGAAAAACTACGAAATAAATCGAAAGTGACTGTATACAATCATTTTTTTGAAGCAATACATTTCAAAATGGCGACTGTGCAGCGTTTATTTCAAAACTGTATTTTTTAAGTTGGCCCGAAACATGACAGACAATTTTCAACCGATTCACTTGAAATGTTGAATATATGTTGAAAAATACATTGTCTATGGAAGTACGAAGAATTTTTTTTATATTGCATAGTTCATTTTAACAATTGTATGACGATTTTTTTGGCAAATTTCTGGAAAGTGAAAAATTTCGTCAAAAATTTCGTGTTAACAACAAATGAACTATGCAGTATACAAAAAATCCTACGTACTTCCATAGACAATATATTTTTTGAGATATATTCAACATTTCAAGTGAATCGGTTGAAAATTGTCTGACAAGGAACATCCCTCAGGTGACACCCTTCGGTTTTGTTGAAATTTGGACATGTTATAAAGCACCGAAAAGCAAGCGATACGTATTTTTTTTATGGCAGAAAAACGGTTTTAAGGGCTGAAACGCACCCTAAAAAATGGGGATGTTTTTCGTCGATAACGTTTTAACGGCACGAGATATTAAAAAATTTCAAATTGCAACAATGTTTACTTTTTTGTGCACTATACATTGGAGATGAGAACGATAACGTTATCGACGAAAAACGAAAAACACCCCTATTTTCGAGGATTAGTTTCACTTCTTAAACCGTTTTTCCGCCGACAATAAAAAAATACGTGTCGCTTACTTTTCGGTGCTTCATAACATATCCAAATTTCAACAAAATCGAAGGGTGTCACCTGAGGGATGTACATTGTGAGTTATGTTTCCGGCCGACTTAAAAAATGCAGTTTTGAGATAAACGCTATACATCCGTCATATTGAAATTAATCGTTTCAAATTTTTTTTGTATGGAGTCACTGATATATATGATAAACACCCTTTTTATAATCTCGATTTATTTTGTAGTTTTTCTGAAAAAAAATCCCCAAGAAGCCTTTTTTTGGCTTCGAGAGTGGCCTAACCCTTTAAGGTAATCCTATCGCTTCACAGTAGTCATACCACTGATCATACTTGAGACTTGTACAATTTATATTTTTAACATATGCGAAAAAAATTTGCAATAACTAAAATTTTTCATATGTAAACTGTTTAATGGATGTTCACATTTAATTAGAGAAATGAAAAAATAGTTATTCCAACGATTCGCGCAGTATTTCTAGGTTTGATATTTGACAACATTGGTTCTATCTCCGTCTTTTTTTACTAAACCAGGCGAGTTTAACCACCATGCTTTTCAACGTCGATCTGTCAAAACAATGTCCGGCGCGGGAAACAAAAAGCTTTGTATTCGGGCCACGACTGGTAAAAAGCGTGGGAAATTTGTGTCGGCGAAAGATGTCGGTTAAAAATGAAATATGTGTGGAAATTCGAATGAGCGAAATGAGGTTAGGACTAGTCAGCTGTTGCCTTGCTGTCACGTCTCTTTACCGTAGCAAGTGGTAATAAATCCAATACCGGAAGTTCAAATTAAACTTGATATTACATAATAATTAGGTCAATGAGCGTAATTTTTTTTTGAGAGCATTGGATTACTACAAGTCTCAAGTATTCAAATCTGATTATTTTTAAGAATCTGACGGATTTCCACTATTATATACACTTTTGTAGCGACCGGAAATTGGGTTTTTGTATGTCGCCTCGGAATTCCTTCACAAGAATACGCATTTTTAATATTTCTTTTCTCTGTAATTAGGTCGATAAACGACCCTGAAATTTTACAGAGACGATTATCAATATATTTAGTAAAGCTCAAAAAAAAAATTATAGAAATTCTATGGATTGAAGCGTAGCGATAGGACTACCTTAATTCGCGATATCGATGTTGATCATACGCAGAAAACTTTTCGGGGAATGTCAAACTTCCGTTACTACTTGCTATATACAACTACTACGAGATGTGCCTTTACCCCTTGCCCCAAACTGAAAATGCACTTCCTAAAAATTGCAATCAAATTAAAAAGTGCTTTTTCTCCACACACATCTGTACGTTAATTGTTTAAGTAACCGACAAAGTTTTCATGTCGATTGTCATTATTGCAGTAATGAACTCGAAGATGCGTTGTCAAACTAATGGATGAATAGTAGCTCCGTTCTGGAGTTCATTCGCGATCCCGATGTAGATTAGACCCGGCAAACTTCTTGGGGATAGTCAAAGTTCCCTTACTACTTGCTAATATACGTATAACTACTACGAGAAGTGCCTTTACTCCTGGCCCTAGCTGCTGATCGAATTCCTAAAATGTGCAATCGAATCAAAATTTTCTTCCATCCACTTGTCTACCGGCATCTGTATCGTGTCACTCACGATTCCTGTACCCGAGACCAAAGACCCTAAACAGTTTCTAGCTCTGAGTGACGTGTCCTTTTCCGAAACAACAGCAATAAATCCGCAAATACATTAATTCCCACAAAGCTGCACCAATGAAACCAACGGGTTCACCAATGAATCATTATGTTACATGGGTGAATGTGCATGCTGAAAAGTGGATGACGAATAGACCGAAAATGGCAGGAGTACGGTATCCGGGGCGTTAAGATTTGACGGTGATTTTAGGGTTATCGAGTCAAAATAAACAAAATATGAAGAGTGGTAAAAGTTGATATTCCGCTTATTCTGCGTTCAAATTAGAATTTTTCGATAGTTATGGAAAATAACGATTTTTTCGAATTTGAAAAATGCAAGGTACGTCAGGCAAGGTAACTTAGAAATTTATAGTTTCAACAGTGTTTTAGAAGCCAAAAATGTATTTCATATACCACTACCATGTTTTCGTCGCTTATAAGTGCGACTAGACACATAGTGAAGTATCATTCTCTTAAGGGGTTAGGCAAATTTAACAATTTTTTTCGTATGAAAAAGTGACTTACTCATAAAATTAATTACACATCCATTTAGTATGAATATCAAGCTGTTAGAAAATCTATATTTATTTTTTCGATCGACTACTAAAATGTTCTATTGTTATCTTTTTTACGACATTTTTTTATGACATTTAGTATCCACAATTTTTTACCTAGAACAAAAAACAAAAATTCTCGTCAATCTACATTAGAATACCTAGAGAAGTACGTACGGAATTAAAAAAAATATTGTTTCATTCAAAACTTGTAGGTATTTGAATGAATTTTCAGTGAAGAATTTCGTATAAAACTGCTCATAAAATGAAAAGTTTTCGATTAATCAGAATTTCCGTACGCACTTCTCTGCGAAATGCAATTAGGAACGTAACTTTTAAATTTGAAGTAAATCGAGTGAAAATTGTTGACGTTATTTGTCACGTCAATTGGAAAAAAGTTGTTTCGAGAAAAGCACGTTTAAAGTTTTAGGTACTCTATGGCCGTGCCAGAGGTGGGCTTGCGTTGTACGCTCAAAGTCGATGAAAAAAATTGTTCTTGCTATAAATCGAATAGTAACTTATTCTTATGACGATAAAGCACCGTTTTAGCGAAAAAATCGATTTTTTGAAAACTCTACTGTGGCCTTACCCCTTAACGAAGTGACTCCCCGTCCGGTTATCGGATGAATAAGCGTATGTTATTCGTCCGGATAGCGGCTCAGTTCACGCTTTCGTTTGGGTTTGTTGGTTTGGGTATGATTGTTTGGGTTTGTTTGTTTCGGTGTGGTTGTTTGGGTATGTTTGTTTGAGTGTGTTTGTTTGGGTTTGTTTGTTTGGGGCGTTGTGCAGCGTGAACTGCGTGAACTGAGCCGCTATCCGGACGAATAGCGTACGCTTGTTCATCTGATAACCGGAAAGGTAGCTGAAACGTACTTTTAATCGCTAGGAGTCCGAAGAGGGATCAAAAGTATACGGTTCATCCCTCTTCGGACTTGTAAGGCTCTAAGCTTATATAAAATATATCGTTCAGTAATTTGGCATGGTAATTGTATGGAACAATTCTTATTGTTATAAATAAACAGAGAATGTGAATAAATAAAGCATTATAATTTCGGAATTTATGTTGAAAATCATACAAATACTACGTTTAGTGGTATTTATATGATACCACTGAACAAACCCAAACAATTCCGAACACAAACTCAATTTCCATTATTTACGATAAAATAAAGATATGAGCCAACAACAATCGTTGAATTTTCGCGTATTTCCAATTACCGCCAAAAGCGCCCATAATTCCTTAAGGAAGCCGAAACAGCAAAATTTTTATTCTTGAAATTCTCATTATCATGGTTCAAATATAAAAAATTAACAGTCTAAACTTGACGCCCCGGATGTTGCACTATCCCCCCCAAAATGATACGTGCAGCTTATCAGTTATTGCTGAATCTTGCCCCATCGCGATTCATTGCCCAAAGTCGAGAATCAGCCTGCGATTACCCGTCACCTCGAAAAAGCCAAAGCACGATCTCGAGTTTAATTAGCCTCGTCGAAACATTGCTCGCGTGTACATTGGACGAGAGTGCAAGAGAAAAAGTAAATACTCGACAGTAGGCACGTACCATTGAGTGAATAAGCAGCGGCAAGTACCAGAACGTAAATCTAACGCCTACCAAACGGGAACAAGATAAATCTGAAATTATTGCCGAGTAGTAGGTCAGGGGGAAGGGTGCGAGGGCGGTCGATGTACGAGGGCTATAAGTCGCACGCTCGGAACACACGAGTGAAGCTTCCAAGGGTGAGGAGGAAGTGAACGAAGGGAAAGAGGTTTTCACGGGTGGCGCGTTACGCGAGGGTCTCAACAGGACAGGAGAGAGGGCCATCGGTGGTGGTATTATGGGGCCAAACGAGGGATGAGGACGGTTGGCGCAGTCTCGGTTCGCGTGCCGGGCATTCAAGGCTCGCGCGCGGGCCGCGTGTTCGTTGCTCAGTTTCGGTCCAGACGCAAGTGCGTTTTCCTCGCAACGTCACCCGACCATTTTTCCCCTTTATCGGTGAAACGAGAAACAAAAATCAGAAAAATAAGAAAATACGTCTCATCGACGATTCGCGTGTACGAGGAATTGTTTTAAAAACTATACGATAATAACAACGCTAATTAATTCGTTTAAACGACGAACAATGTCACGGTGAATTATCGAGTTTAATTTTTCGAAAAATAATCGCAAATCGAGTGCAACGACGCGGCAATTTTTCTTCGTTTTTGTTTCTTCTCTCGGTATTGAAAGCTTCAGGAATGGCAAGAAAATATGCGAAAGATACTTTTTGGGAAGAATGAAAGTGTCAATGACCACTGAAGTAAACACGAATGAATTATCTTGTTCTTTTATGAGATCTCGTATTAATTTTTTTTTTTTTCGTATGACAAAGTGATTGACTCATAAAATTAATTACACATCTATTTAGTACGAATACCAAGCTCTTAGAATTTTTTTTACGTACAAAATGGCCGACTACTAATATTTTCTTTCGTTATCTTTTTTAGGCGCTCCGCAGCGTGACATTTAGCATCCACAATTTTTTACATAGAACAAAAAACGAAAATTCTCGTCAATCTACATTAGAATACCTAGAGAAGTACGTAAAGAATTTAAAAAATATTGTTTCATTCAAAAGTTTTAGGCATTTGAACTTGAGAAATGAATATTCAGTGAAAAATTTCGTTATAACTGCTCATAAAATGAAAAGTTTTCGATTAATCATAAATTCCGTACGTACTTCTCTGCGAAATGCAATTAGGAACGTAACTTTTAAATTTGAAGTAAATCGAGTGAAAATTGTTGACGTTATTGGTCAGGCAAATTGGAAAAAAGCTGTTTCGAGAAATTTCGAGTAGACGGCCATTTTGTACATCGAAAAAAAATATATGTATTTTCAAAAAGCTAATATACTAAATAGATATGTACTATATAGATGTGTAATTAATTTTATTAATTTTTTGTGTAATTATTGTGTAAAATTATTAATTTAATGTGTAATTCATTTAATTAATTCTAAACACAATACTAAATAGATGTGTAATTAATTTTACGAGTGAATCACTTTTTCGTACGAAAAAAAATTGTTAAATTCGCACATGATTTCATACCCGTTACTGTGGCTTAAGGCCTTAAATCCGATAACGAGTACTCCCTCATTACCGTGTGATTATTTGCAGTCACATTTCACATTCCTTCTCTCGTTTTCTCTTTGACTTCCCTCCGTTTATTCTTCAACCTTCGACTCTGCGCTCGTTCTTACGTGATCTCCCAGTGCATTGGTTCGACGAGTAATTGGCTCCACCGACTGAATGATACATATGTAGATCCCCCGTTATATATGCAGTAACTACGATCTCTGACGGTCCTTTTTTTACTCCGCCATCCGATCCGACCACCTTTCGGTTATCACGCTCTCGTATATCGGGCTTTACTTTCACGAGTCTCGGCGAGCCTCGAGTTCCTGCCGAGTCTCTTTATCATTAGACCGAAAGCGAAGTGAGTGGTCCGTGAGATAAGAGGAACTCGGCGGAAGAATCCGCGGACGGAACTTCACGGAATATCGAGGCGAGACAAAGTTTCAGTGAGGTTTCGAACTATACATCCATTAGCGGTTAAACTAAATCGAAAGTGGACATTTCTGGGGTTTTTTTTTCGTCGTTATCGTTTGGTGAATTTCCAGCCGTACGATCGGCGATAAAATGCAGGGGGGATAAAAGAAAGAAAAAAACGAATACCTATCGGAGTATCGATTCGGACGGAGGATACGACGAGCCTGGGGGAAAAAAAAGTTCATTTCGGAAGCAGCACGGATGCACTTCGTGCGAATGAATGGTTAATCCTGACAATATCTTGATTACGAAAATTTCACGGTATTGAAGTTTCCATCGTTGGGAAGAAAGGAAATGTTTTGTTCCTATTGCCTCATTTTTTTTTGCACATTCTGGCTATTAAGATCAATAAATTTGGTTTTAAATTCTTTTTAGGGATTCATAACCAAAACTTGAAAAAAGGAGTTTAGATAGTCACAGAGATGGATGAATGTAAAAGTGAAGAAAAAAATTCGTTGCTTTTCAACACCGTAAAATTTGACATGTGAAGCCTGGTAGCTGATGCTGATGGTTATAGCAGATGAATCACGTTAAAAAGGGTGCGAAGGGTTGTAACAAGATCCCGAAAAAAATAGCGTTCTCCATTTTCTGGTTCGGCGTGCGCTGACGTGAAAAAAGTAATTAAAAGCAGTAGTAGTTTCGCGCTGATTATCTCTTTGTTCGATAATTAGTGAGTCGGGCAGAGTTTTATTTCGTTTTCACTGACTATTCCCACCTTGTTGCGCTCGGTCGTTCGTTTGCAATATTTATTTCGGTCTTATCGCAATTGGGTTCATCGACATTTTTATTCCGAGCGATTAAAATAAAAATCGTATCAAAAATCCCTCATCGACCTTAATCCTTTTCTTCGTCTCTTCATGCAGCCGCGAACGCGAACGAACAATTTTTTTTTTTTTCACCTCTCTCAAGGATTGTTTGGGCAACTCTTAATTGCCACTGTAATTATAGCGTATGAAATCACTGGAATATCGGGTGCAACGATTACCGCTGGTGAAACGTGAAAGTCAATCAGCCAGTGCGCCTTCGGGATCAAACAACATTCGAACGAGTCAAACAGTTTTTGCTCCAAGATTAACATTGCGTGAAATAAACATCACTCAACCAGCAGGCGAGCTTCCAAAATCGAGATAAAACATTGTAAAAATAATATTTCACCTTTATAACGGAAAGGCATTGGTGTAACGTCCGTGTTGGTACTTCGAGGTTAATTGAAAGTGTACAAAAACAACGAAAGATCATGTGGCTTCGGGCTTTTTGGTGTCTTGTTTGTGCCTCGTCAGTTACTCTCGGTGCACTCAGGGCCAAAGAACTCGGTGAGGGGAAAGGTAAGGCCAACTTTAATAATATAATTTCCGTGAGTAATACAGCGGATTTGTAGCTCCGCCTATTTCCAAACTTTGTTATTACACAGGGTAGACACACTCGCGAATTGCAGCCGAATGAGTTGAGACTACTTTCGAACAATAGTAGATCCGAGTGCAACTCATCTGGGCGGGGAGGTCTCGCTTGCAGCATCCGTAAATTGGTTGTGAAGTTAATGCAGGGCCTCTACTCTCGAGATTTCCACTTGTCTTGCATCGTACATTTTTATTCGCCAAACGAGATCGCACAACGAAAGACATGTTACTTTTGTTTCATCTTCTCCACTCTGATGATGTTTAAACGATGTTTTCATTTTTCAATTACTCTATTATTAATATTTTGTATTATTTTTCTCACATCAGTTTTGATTGCCATGGCAATTTTATAATCGTATCTACGAATCCCACCGATGCCATTTTCCATGCGATCAATTTTCATTAAGTTGAAAAGGCGCCCGGGCTCCGATCTCAAGTACTTAACCAAGCAGCACAATGTCAAAAGGGCGAGAGCATTTCAATCTCGTTTCGGACAGAGGGCCACAATTTCATCGCCGCGATGAAATTACGGTTCAGCTGATAGACATTTTCAAGTGCACCTTTTGAGCAAATGCTCCCAGAAGTTTCCCTATACGACGTTGCCTCACGGTATTTATAACATTATTAAGATTTTCCCGAGTGCTCGAAAAGAAAGAACAAATATCAAGTAAGAGAAACGTCGAAACACTGTTGGGCCAATGCAATTCCGTTTGAAAGTGGGTTAATGAGAGGGCTTTGCACCGAGACCATTTTCTCGTGCGCGTCATTGGCTCGGGTATCCCTAGAGGTTTGGGGTAGAAATCGTCGTCGTACCCTCGACAAGATCTCTACCACATCGCTTCGACGAGGTTGCGGGCCACAGTAGAGGCGAACTCATTTAAGACACCAATCAGTTGGCTCTTCAGCCATACTGCAAAAATGGGAAAAAGACGAAGGGACTTTCCCGAGGGTAACTATACAGTGTGCAGCAAATTCGGTAATGGTTTCGTGTATACGGTCACGATTGTGTCGGTTAGTGCCGATATACCGAGGGAACCTTGTTATTCTGGAAAACCAACCTATCAGTGGCCACTCAATTTTCCTAGGTCAAGATCCACAGGAAAGATTAGTCGTACGTGACTATGGGGATGTCCATGGTTCAGTGTATGAAGGTTTATGTATTTTCAAGCTATACATGTACATGCGTATCATACACGCGTACACGTACATTTTCCGTCCAAAGGCAATACGTTCCACCGTGAACACCCAAGCGTGGGACAAAAACAGGGAAATGAAATTAGGATCTGCGCAACTCAGGCGCATAGGAACAGTGTCCAGGATGGATCGCCCTGGAACATTCAATTACGAGACTCCGGGTATGGAGGGAGATCGAGAGAGGGACGAAGACAGAGAGATGCTGAAGATTATGCATAAAGCAGAAAGAACGGACCAGGACAAACCGGCTGAGTAAGCCCGCTTCGGAATTACCCGGAGTTAGATGCAGACTCCCTGTACGTGCAACTTGTCGCCGAAAGATAAACCAAAGTTTCTTATGCCGGGAAAACGAGAAGTTGGTCTCGATTTCCCTTTCTCTCACTCCAACTTACTGCGAGTGGTTCACTTCGCTGCCACTAATGACTTACTCCGTAACTATATATTCACAGCTTGAGCTCTGATGGTGCAAACAACCTAGTGAAGAACCTCGCGCCTGCGGCAAATGGGACAAAAATATAGTGTCATCACTCAGCGCGAAAACTTTGCTCTTTGATGTCTCTGCCAGTTGATGTCTTCGGTCCAACTAGCAAGGGCGATTTGAATCATTCGGACTCGAAATTTGTCGGCATTGACCCGAAATAGTGTTCCTTCCGGTCTATAGATCTCGCGGTCTATGCTTTCCTGTGATTTGCAAATCGATATTGAGCATTTTGGTTTTGAACGTGAGCATTCATCTGTGTTACCCTTGAGTATTCAAGATAATCACAGCCACAAATTTCATTGGGACACCTTCGGGCCACACATGCTCGTTCGGGGAACATTGTTGCCCGTGGCCCTTGCCTCCTTTCGATTGTGCCCATTTGTGTGAGATTTCATGCTGTTCCCGTTGATACGACCAGGTCATTTGGTAGGGAAAGCGGCAATAGCGCGAGTTTATCCTGCATTGTATGCATAGAATATATTCACACCTACGGGTTGCGTTACAGGTGTTGCCATAGTCAAGATTCTGCGCTTGGATGTGACGATAGTGGGTTTTGGTCAGGGGAGTAGTCAGTATACGACAAGCGAGAGGCAACGAGTATATAGTGCGCAAGATAGTATAGTGTTCCTAGCCGGTTTCGAGCACGTGGGCACATGTTCGTAACTGCTTCTGTGGCTCACCGAGTTATGCCCCGAAAGCCCATTTGCCTATCTCCCTTTCACGACTCATCCTCCCCACTGAGCATCCCCTCCGTCATCCCTGAACCTCAAAACCCCTTTTACGCGCGGCACTTCTACCACTCGTACCTGAGCTATTCTCATTATATTCATATAGCCTGAGACCGCAAATGGCGCGGAAACCAAGCACCGCGTGCGAATAACGCTGATAAGCATCTGGTTCGAATTCTCCAACGCTTTGCTCGCACATGAACTCCGTTAGGACGGAAGCCAGACACCACCACTTGGATGTTTGCTAAGGAACGCGAGTTCAAACGACGAAAGCATTCGAATAATCATCGCGTAGGGCAAATTATCAAACTGTTTATTTTACATTTACACGTGACATCAATCTTCTTCTCACTCAAGGTGAATCTCGATCAAGATGCTAACAAAATATCACGATTTCAGTGCCGAGTAACGTTTTGGTTTGCTTGCCAATGCATCAATGTTCCGATCCGTTGATCAGCGCGTTCGTCCGCTACCACGGCTCACCAATCCTCTCCCTTTTTGGGGCCTTTCTCCCAGTCGTTCCGTCGTCACTCACCGGCGAGTATGCATCGGGAGAAGGTGAAGGACGTTCTCTGGGAATGAGTTGCGTCAGGGGCATTGACGAGATCGGTTACAAAGATGGAATCCCAGTGATCACAACCAGATGACATTGTCACCAACACATGTTTGTACTTCGAGTCTCAAATGCCTGGATAAATGTTTTCAAACGCTACTGTTATTAAAGCAAGCCTCGTGCGATGCGACTGGAGGAGGATCCGGTGATGCGAATTCGCAATATGTTGTCACAGGCATTCAATTCGCAATCTTCCTCGCGTTTGTACATAGAGACAGAAAGGATTTCAGCTTCGTACGTCAAAGCGTTTGTTTTCCTTGTTTTTCCGTTCTGCCTATGGAACTTTCATGATCGAGCTGGGGGTAAAATCGTGATCAAGTGAAGAGTGAACGAGGAACCGAGTAGCCATGTGAAAAATCGGTCACCGTATCGAACAGACAGATACGTACGATGGAAAAGGCGGGGCTCGTGTGACGGAAAATCGTGGGAATATCACAACATCATATCACATTTCTCCTGACAAATGCAATATGCAGCGACTGACAAATTGTAACGGCACTGAAGCACGGGGCTTTGGCTATTTCGATGACAACAGTGACGACGGTGCTGACGCATCCTTCATTTTACCGTACGCGATCGGGATGCTACATCGGCGATGTGACGTGTCGATTACACTCGGTGAATGTCCCATTGTGTGTAAACGATGGTATAGAAATGTACTTTGGAAAATTTAACGCAAGTTCGAGCTCGTGCAAGGTGCCTGATATCCTCGATGAACCTTCGGTCACGGATACGATGTGCGGTCACGTTCGAGTTTCGAGACGTACGCGCCAACCGCATGAAATTATTTACATCCTCCTTGCGTCGTCGAAACCATGGAACTGAAGTCGGAAAAAAGAAAAGAACAAGAGGGCCGTGGGAGGGGGGGGGGAGGAGAATAGAACGATACAAAAAGAAGGCCGGATGGCAAAGTTTCTTGAGGATGGAGCATCCCTACGGAATATCTTATGACGCGGCAACAGCGGCGGAGTATTATTAAAACGTATATAACGGGGTAGCGGGCTCGGGTGCAAAGTTGCGATTGAAATGAAAAGCAAGATGGTATAAGGAGAAAAGGAGTAAAGCTCGTTGTGTGGCTCGTCGGAGAAGAGCAAGGGGAAAACGATGCTTCGTGTATACGGGCTCGAAGGAGAAACGCCACACCAAGGATATTTAACACTTTTTCTCACTCTTCAAGGCGCCACTTTTTGCCCACCTCTCGCTGCACTAAAACGCGCCAGGGAAACATGAAATTCCATCGCGAGCCACTTGCGATATAACTATAAAAGAAACGAGGACGAAGGAAAGAAAAACAAAATACGCGCCCTCTAAAATTGCCAATTGCCGAGGGTGTTGTAATGTCGAAAAGTGTGCGTGACCGATCTGTTACAACGCCCGTCACGGCTATCGGTGAGTGTTCGCCATTCCTCCTGTCGCGTACTACAATATCCACCAGCTGTTGGCGAACTTTGCGAGCTAAAGACTTTTCCCAATGAGAAAAACGTCGCGGGAATTCTCGCACCTTGTGTTACCGTTTACTACTAATGTGTAGTGAAATTTTGCTCGTACGTGGCGAGCTGCGAGGGAAAGAAGAAAAAAAACTGCATTCCGGAATACATTCCCCGAGCCTCGGGCGTATTTACGCTTTTCGCATTCCTAACCGGAGGGAAAAAAATTGTTTGTACTTTTAAAGGCGATAGCGTCGAGTGCAAGCACGATCGCGCGGATTCCGTGTACAAGGTTTAATCGAACTTCAACAGCAGAGAAACTCCAAGAGTTCTCTGCAAGTTTCCTCTGTTTGGCTCGAACTAACTTTTTTCGTCCGCGTTGTACTTCATTTGATCGTTCTTTGATAGTTCAATCGGCCATGCGAAATGAAGTCTTTTCAACTCTGGCATTTTTTTTTTTCGTTCGACGTCTTTCACTTCTCAACGCTTCGCCGTGTTTGTTTCGATCGCAGTTTTATGCAAAAAGTCTTCAGCTTCGATCAATCTTTCGAGCGGTTGACTGCCTTTGTCGAATGAATATGACCTCGCCGGAAATGAAGCGGCAATATTTTTCCTGCTCTTCCGGTACATATAGACAATGGATACGGCAGTGGGTAACTTCGACGGGCACGCAAAGTCGAGCTTGTGAAAAAAACTTTTGGTGGACTGCACAACATGTGAAGAAATATTACTTCTCTTTTCATGATGTCCATCAAAGCGTTAGGTCAATCTGTAGACACGTTATAATGTGTGAATTTTTATATCTTTAAAAAAATCGTTCGCAGAGGTCTTCACAAAAATAACGATATATTCCTGAAATTGCTTTTCCTACAAATTTACCCATTAAAGCTGCAAAAGTGCATAGTAGTGTTTACTCAGTCGAAAATTAATTGAAAATTTCCATTATCCATTTTTTTCATCAGCATGCGTTTTTTCGTGACCGAGCTTGAAATAATTGAAAAAACTGATTAAATTATAAATCAAGTAAAAATATTAGCGACCAATACCACCAAGGTCCACAGAATAGAACATCTACTTTAAAAAAGTGATTTTTTCGGGTTTTTTTAGAATCCTCAACATTATTTCATTATTTTGCAAGAAGCGTCGAGTTTCCTGAATTTTAAGGGGTTAGGCCACAGTAACAGATATAAAATCATGTGCGAATTTAACAATTTTTCTTTTCGTATGACAAAGTGATTCACTCATAAAATTAATTACACATCTATTTAGTATGAACATCAAGCTGTCAGAAAAAATATATATATATATATATTTTTCGATGTACAAAATGGCCTACTACTAATATTTACTTTTGTTATCTTTTGTTTAGGCACTCCGTGGCGTGACATTTAGCATCCACAATTTTTGACCCAGAACAAAAAACAAAAATTCTCATCAATCTACATTAGAATACCTAGAGAAGTACGTACGGAATTTAAAAAATATTGTTTTATTCAAAAGTTGAAGGTATTTGACTTGAGTTGTAGGTATTTGAATGAATTTTCAGTGAAAACATTTCGTATAAAACTGCTCATAAAATGACGACTTTTCGATTAATCAGAAATTCCGTACGTGCTTCTCTGCGAAATGCAATTAGGAACATAACTTTCAAATTTGAAGTAAATTGAGTCGAAATTGTTTAAGTTATTTGTCACGCCAATTGGAAAAAAGCAGTTCGGGGAAAATCGATTTTTTGAAAATTATACTGTGGCCTTACCCCTTAAATATTACTCCACTTACGGTACCCAAAAATTCTTTTCAATCAAGTACATGTTTTTTTTTTTCGAGCTGCCGTAGGAAAGTCATTTTTATCCTGCAGCCTGTCAGAATAGAAAAGCCAAATAAACGTTATTTTCGCGGTTACCTGAGGCCGTGTGGAGAACGTCAAAGAAGCATTCGAAAGCCCACTTTTTGTACGTTTAACCTTGTTGTCGAGTTGGCCAGGTACTTTTCCCACGTACCTAAATATATTCTAGAGTACATACACTGCTACGAGTATACGACGATGCGAAATAGCTCTTTCCGTCGTCCGTTTCTCGTTATAGATACGTTGCGGCGACGTTTCTACCTTGAATATCCCTTTGCACTATCCACTCTGTGAGACAACGTAATTAAACTAACCTTTACCGCTGAAGCGACCCGAACCGTGATGCACATACATGCACTGCGTATATTTCGAGTCGACTGTACAAATTCAATATCTCTATGGACGACGTGACGACGAGACCAAAATGACGACGAATGCGACCACTGGATTGAGGATGTTACCTAGGGGTTTCGAGGGTTACGATTAGTCCAAAGTTACTAGGACTGTGATCTTGCGTTGTTCCTAACACTGATGATGTACACATACAGCTATTCGTCTGTACATGTGAGTATATAAATGCAATACAAACGTACCATAGAGCGTGTCCTAATGAGCCCCATTGTGATTCCGGCGGGTGTCATTGTTTCACATAACCCTTACCTTACCTTGACCTCACGTCAAATTCTCATTACAGTGTGAGCATTATTAAATGCTGTCACACAAAGCGCGTTCATAAAGAGGTTTGGAAACTCGGCTTGTACGTAACCGCGTTGACCTTATTTCCCCAAGGTATGACCATAGCCTATCCTGCATGAGCTCTTTGTTTCACGGTATTCCTTTCGCGGAGCACCGTATTTTGTGGGGATGTCCCGTGTAGAAATTTGAGTCGGGAAAAAGTACTACCCCTGATCGGTCTTCCCTAGATAATGTGAAGCTCTGGTCGGGCCTTCCACCCTGGAATACGTTCGCATTGTAACGGGTCTAAGGCTAGGTCCCGATCCACCGTTCGTTTTTTGGGGAACTTCATCCCAATTAATTATGAATACCTTTGATGAGGTGAAAAGCAAAGTAGTTTTTCTTTAGTTCTTAAAGACAGGCTCCACTTTTCAGAACATGTCAATGTTCCGGCTGGGTAGACATTACGTGAAGATGTACTTGCTCGCGATGTATCCCGGCCAGAAGATTGTAACTTCCAAACATAGAGGGTAAGCTGTAAAAAACGATTTTGCGATCTTCCCGGCTTGTTCCATGGGGAGGCCCGGTCAGGATAACCAGACAAGGCCAGTCTGATCAGGGCCAAACATAAAGTAGAAAATGCCCGGTCACATTTCTGCACGGGATGATCAGGACCATTCTGAACGGGTAAATTATATTGGCGCTTAATAAAAAAAATAAGTTACAATCAATAATTATATCCAACGATAAATCGCGATAAAAAATTTCGCGCCAATTTAGCAGATTCAGACATTTTTACATTTTCTCTGAAAAGTCGCAACTACGAAAATTCTTATGCGAGTCACACTTTTCCAAGTTTAATTATTGGTTATGGAGTCTTTAAATTCATTAGACGCGTGGCCGTTTATGCCAGGCATCTGCAGTCATTTTGTATAAATTGTTAGATAGAATTGTGGCCAGCCTGTCAACTCCATAAAGTGCTGTACAAATAAGACGATTTTTAGGATCGTAATTTTTCATTAAAAGTTCGGTAACTTGCCTCGAAATTTTATCAGCATGCTGGGATGTATTTTTATTTAATTGCAAACGAAAATCAGTTAATCGTTAAATGTTCAGATTCGTGAAAGGAATACCTTTATCGCACGTCGATTCGTAATGTTCGTATGAAAATGCATAAGGGGAAACTCGTGTTCAGTTGGGAAAATTGCGCATATCGGCATCGTCAGATTTAACGTAAGCTGTTGAAAACAGGTTCACTTAAGCTCTGTGCAATTCATTCAGTGCATTCTCATGAAGACGTTTCAAAACAGTGATTTTATTCTCTTTTCGTCCAGAAAAGTATTCTTTGCAGGCTTTCATTATAAATTGTTTGAACTTAGGAAATATATATCGATATAGAGTTTTGAAGAAATATAAGATGGGAACAGTTGATTGTATCTTTTTCGCGAATACGAATAATTCTATTGCACTAAAGTTAATCTCATTTCTCTGTTGAAAACAGCTGCAGCTCCGGGGTATGTTAATTATAGCAGCAGTCTACTGCACAACGAATCGCTGCTCGATTTTTTAGGTGAGACATTCTTTTCGTACTCTCGGAAATGTGGTCACATTTCACAAGGTGTACGTCATATACAATCCATTCAGTATAATTGAAGAATTCTATTTTCAATTTGCGATTCGCTATGTTTTTGGTACTTTTTCGTCATCGATGCTTTTGGTGACTATAAAATCTCAGTTATTCCCCGCAGTTGCCTTATATACGAAGTGACTTGGAAACTTTGCGAAATTGTATGAAGAGAAAAGAATATTTGGTGAACAATTTTGCAGAATTCTTCACCAAATTTTGCGAAACTGTTCACAAAACTTTGCGAAATTGATCACCAAATTTTGCGAAACTGCGAAATTGGATGAAGAGAAAAGAATATTTGGTCAACGGCCGATAAATCTCCAATTTCCGTAAAAAGGCCGAGCTTTTTACTTAATCCTCTGTGAGCTCGTAGAATAATGATCCTAGGTAATCCGGAAAGGTGAATATGCAGGGCTATATTTCGAAGACCTTGTAAAGCTTGAAGGGCGAAAGTAAGGAGTACACGCACACAAACGAGATATCGAAAAAGTTACAATTAACGAACCTTCTCCCCTTAATGCTTAAAGACAACTTCTTCGAGCCCAAAAAAGGTATTGAAACGTTGCTCACGAACGTTAGGGAATATCGTTTAACTATATAAAAAATCCAATTGCAATTTACCACATCGTGTTTTTTTTTAATTTATTCATCGGACTTAAGCTGTCCTATTCGATTTCGCTGACCCATATCCCAAACTAAGAATTCTATTCTCAATGTCCATTCATCGGAAGTAAAAGGAATCGATACGTTTCGTCGTAAGAATTAATCGTGCCAATTGGCTTAATTATTTTGTTCCTCTTTTTTTACACTTTAGTTTCCACAATTTCTCTGTATTTTCATGAGCAACAATAATAATTGTTTTCCCTCAACGAAGAGAAATACCGAAAAAGGTTGAAAGGGTGGAGGTTGAGAAGTAGAAGATGCAAAGAAAGTTAATTATTGCAAGCGATATTGCAACGCCAAACAATTAAGGGGGGGAGATACCTTTAGACGAGGAAAAAATGCTGATTTTGATGATTATTATTTTTTTTTTTTTTTTTTTTTTTTTTTTTTTTGAAGGAACGATTTCTTCACTATTTTTGAGAATTAAGGGATGTTTCAATACTACTTTTAACTGTTACGTGGTTTTTTAAAATTAATCTTTAAGGAGAGATATACAAATAGATGGTCGAAGTCGAGGATTTAAAAGCTATGAACATTCCGTCGACCGTAAAAGACCTACACTACAAATGGTATCGATTATTCCATGCAAGTTGACAAATTTCATGATTTATTCATTCCCAAATTTTCAAACGCGTTTTTCTCAAAACGACGTTTTTCAAATCGGTACCCAAAATTTCTCGAAAACCAATGAAATTATTGCCTCGAGGTTTTTTGTGGTTATTCTGTACACCATTATTTAGTACTTGTCATAGGATTTTTTTTCCGTTACTTAGTTTTTGTTTTATAGGCAAAATAATAACTAATTTTTCACCCAAAAATCACTATTTATGTTCAAACGTCCGCCATTTTTTCATAAATCGATGTTTTCAAAATCGGCTATGATAAGTACTAGATTATAGTATCTAATTTTATAATCTTTTTGGTTTTTTTTTTCAAATGATTTTTGAAGAAACGCCAGTGGGTACCATACACGCAGATTTTTTTACGACGCTCCAAGGATCAAACAATATCCTTGTATATTTTTGATATTTTTAAATAAAGAAAATTAAATATATTTTTGAATGTATATACTTTCAGATAATTAAAAAATTTCAAATACTTTTCCTTGAAGAAATTCACAAAAATGACCTTTCTTCCGGCTCCTAGGTGTATATCTCCCCTTAAAAAGAAAAGAAAAGAGGAATGTTGAAAATCGATGAAGTGGTACGCTGTGAAACCGAAAGATTGAAATTTCCGACAAAAAAATCACTACATCTCGCAATGCAAAAATTCTTTTCTAAATTTTCAAAAACATGTAGTGTCATATTTAGACAATAAGGTTAGAAAGATTTATACCAAACTTCATCAGAATCGATCAATTGGTTTTTTTAGCTGTGCATCACGCCATTTTTTAAGGTTAATAAAAAAAAGGATATACCATGTAACAGCCAAAAGTAGTAATAAATCATAGCCTAAGTCTCAATAATGGCGAAGAAATCTTTCCTTAACAAAAAAAATCATGAAAATCCTCGAATTTTTTCCTCGCCAAAGTGTATCCCCCTTAAAATCAAACACGTGCGCCAAGCTTGCTACGTTTGTCAGAGCAGAGAAGAGCAGACAAAATAAACCGCCCAAGTTCTAGGCCGTTGAAAAAAAAAACCGTCACCTTTTTCTCTCTATGATTGCCGCATATAAAGCTCTTTAAACATCCATCCGGAATTTCACTTCCCTCTGGATTCTGCTATAAAGATCCTCGAGGGAGGCTATCGCTCGGTACATAAGTACATCATATGAACCGTGCTGCGGATATTCGATAAATAAAAACTCCGGAGCCCCGAAGGGATTATGTACGGTCACGTATCCCTCTTTCCGCTACGCACGTTGAATCAGAGTACGTGTACGTGTGTGGGCTTTTTATGTGAATTTCTGGTTCGATTGCGCAGTGGCAGATCGCGAAGATTCGCGCGGAAAGAACACAAAGTGAACGCCAATGAAAACAAAAAAAAAATCAAATACACGTACGATCGCAATATCGGGTCACTGTCGATTCGTGTCTGACTCGATACGGAAGCGTGGGCGTTAACTACTTGAAGCCTGTCCTCCGAGAGCCCACCGTCCCCCGGCTCCGAAATAATCCGATTAACCGTTGAGCGAAAACAAAAATCACCCTTGCTCCGAGCTTTTTCATACAGCGCGCGATTTTTTTAATCTTCATTTATCTTGCGATCACGAGCAGTGGAATTCCCTGCCATGGTTATCACGTGCGATGAAGTATTCGAACTCGTCGCGAATAAGCATTTCAACAATCCATACGTAAGTTTGTTCGAGTGAGGATCCATTATGAGTCGAAAAGTTTATAAATAGAAAAAAACTCGTCCGAAACGAATGTGAAGTTCATTATAATGACAATATATTTTTAACACTGTATCGTTCGAAACGAATGTGAAGTTCATTATAATGAACTTCACATTTACGAGTACGAGTTTTTTTTCTTTACAAACTTTTTTACAAAGTTTTTTTGAAAGGTAAGGGGTACACGGCAGAGTAAGGGGGATTTATGGGTATATACGCTTGAAACATTATTTCATAATGATTTCGTTGTACAATTCATTATAGATTTTATTCTAGCGTAGAAGAATTAGATAAACTAGAATAGAAGATCTAGAAAGAATATAATTCGTTATAGAATCCGGTTCGTACGAATTTTTTTTTAAGGGCAAGGGGTATATATACATAGATGAGTAAAGGGTATATATATATATATATATATATATATATATATATATATATGGGTATATGCGCTTGACAATATACAGTAGATTGGAGAAGTTTGGAAACGTTATTTTATAATGAATTCGTTATAGAATACAAGAACCAGTAAGAATATAATTCATTACAGAATAGAAGAACATTATAGAATTCGGTTCGTACGAATTTTTTTTAAGAGTAAGGGCTACATATGGGTATATACGCTTAATAATATACAGTAGATTAGACAAGTTTGGAAACGTTATTCTATAATAAATTCGTTATAGAATTCTCTATAGTATTCATTATAGAATAGAAGAACTAGAAAAAATAGAATTCATTATAGAATAGAAGAACATTATAGAATTCGTTTCGTATGATTTTTTTTAAGGGTAAGGGGTATATATGGGAATATACGCTTGACAATATACAGTAGACTAGAGCAGTTTGGAAACGTTATTCTATAATGAATTCGTTATAGAATTCATTATAGAATGGAAGAACTAGAAGAACTAGAAAGACTAGAATTCATTATAGAATTCATTATAGAATTCGTACGATTTTTTTTAAAGGGTAAGGGGTATATATACACAGAAGACTAAAGGGTATATATGGGTGTATACGCTGGACAATATACAGTAGATTAGAGAAGTTTGGAAACGTTATTTTATAATGAATTCGTTATCGAATACCTTTTAGAATTCTATAATGAATTCATTATAGAATTCATTAATTTACTATAGAATTCGTTATAGAATAGAAGAACTAGTAAGAATATAATTCATTACAGAACAGAAGAACATTATAGAATTCGTTTCGTACGATTTTTTTTAAGAGTAAGGGGTACATATGGGTATATACGTTTGACAATATACAGTACATTAGACAAGTTTGAAAACGTTATTCTATAATGAATTCGTTATAGAATTCTCTATAGTATTCATTGTAGAATAGAAGAACTAGAAAAAATAGAATTCATTGTATAACTCATTAATGAATTCATTGAAGAATTTTACAATAAAAATATAGAGAAGTTTAGAATCGTTACCCTATAATGAATTCGATAAAAAGAAATGCTGCGAAGTCGAGTGTGCTCCTGGTGAAATCGAAATCTCGTCTGTCCGCGTCATTTCATTTTATACATCGTGCAAGAGACCTGCAACAATGTACGAGGGGAAGGTGGAGTAGCGAGGAGATGGGTTGATACAAAGAAAAAGGAAAGTAAAGTCGACGGTTATAAAAACGCGTGAGGGGCATACGAGAACGGAGATTCCTGAGGTTCTCGTACACGCGATCCCAAACAATGGATGCCGCTGTACCGACGACGGTATTCCTTCTTTTTTTCGAATTATTTAACAAAAATTTTATAAAGAAAACGTCGACGTCGTGGACAGGCATTGTATCCTGCTTTGCATTGTGTCGAATGAAATGTCTATAGGGAACGAAAGCCTTGGGGGAAAAAAGAGGAGAAAATTGCGAAAGCGTCGTACCAATGTCTGCCTCGCTTGAAAACGTTTACTCCTACTTGGGCCTATTGAAGTCGAGGTGAATAAAAAATAACAAACCAATTCGGCTGTAAGAGTGGCCAATGTCGTTCCATTGCGGTATAAAGCTTGTGAAATTATTCGAGAAAATTGTGCATTCGTCAAAGAAGAGTGCACTAAACAAGAGCAGATAGCGAAGGGATAACGATTAAATACCTGGCTCACAAATCAGCCCAACGAGCGTGGTTAACGAGAGGGAATAATAACACGCCACGGGGATCGTGTACTATACATATACATGCAGAAAACGAGCACTGATAGAGAACGAGCCAAGTAAAAAGGACCGACGTAATAACGTTTGAAAAATTCTCTTCGATAAAGGATTCTTTGATTCGTGCCGAGCTGAAAACCCTCTCAGGATTTCCAAGCTTTCATATATCTTTGTAATAGGAACGACGTCGAGAATTCCCTCGGTCGATCGCCCCATATTTTCTTAACCGCACCCACCGCTTTCCACTTTTATTAATTCGACCAATCGGGTCGGAAACAGCGAAACTCACTCATCACGGTCCTCGAGCTTTCGCTACTTTTTTTTCTCATCTTCTTCTATATCTCAACCCCAATCGCAGGGTTGAACACTTCTTTCTACCCGCAGCTACCGGGAGGCAATATTTTTCCTCAAGTTTCACTCGCTGGATGAACTACGTGCCTGCGAGGATTCTTGGAGATTTTCGCTGGAACCGAAAACTCACTGTACACATTTTCGGCAGAGGACCGCGGCTCGAAAAGGAAGAGCGAAGAAAAAAATGCCAACACGCCATGTTGCAAAAGCATCCAGACGGCTTTCCCAGCACTTTCTTCATTCTCTCCCTCCATAAATATAATATATTTATTCCAACGTTCCGTCATATAAAATTTCACGGCTTTGGCCCGTGACCAGCAAGCTCGCTGAGAATCGGAAGTGGCACGGGCAAAGCTGGTAAGACGGGAAGACAGAGAGCGAGCAAGAGGGAGGGAGAGACGTAAGTGTCATCGAAGGGTGGGCAAAAATTTGACAGATGTTTTTTGACCTCTTGCCATGTCCCTTCTCCGAATATCCTCACAAGGAACATCCCTCAGGTGACGTTCGATTTTGTTGAAATTTGGATATGTTATAAAGCACTGAAAAGTAAGAGATACGCATTTTTTTTTATCCGCGGAAAACCGGTTTTAAGGGGTGAAACGAACCCTTGAAAATAGGGTTTTTTTATTTTTCGTCGATAACGTTATCGTTCTCATCTCCAATGTATAGTGCACAAAAAAATAAACATTGTTGCAATTTGAATTTTTTAAATATCTCGTACCGTTAAAACGTTATCGACGAAAAACGAAAAACATCCCCATTTTTGAGGGTGCGTTTCAGCTCTTAAAACCGTTTTTCCGCCGATAAAAAAAAATACGTCTCGCTTAATTTTCGGTGCTTTATGACATATCCAAATTTCAACAAAATCGAAGGGTGTCACCTGAGGGAAGGATCCTTGTCAGTGGCAGAACGGAATATACTCTCTGGATTGTGCACACTCTCGAATGACGTTTTCTAATTGGAAACATTCGGAGCAGGGAGAAAAGTAGATGGATACTTTTTTCACTCCTGTTCGAGCAAATCGAGCTACCATCTGACTTTGTGGCTGTTAAATAGCCGCAACAAGTCAAAGCAGTGGATACTTTATTTCGATATCGAGACGGAATTGAAAATAGAATGAAGAATGGACGCACCTCGTTATAATCGACAATCACTGGAAACGTCGCTTTTATCGAGATACATATCACGTCATACGATCCAGTCTGCTCTCCAATACACCTTCCGGATGGGTAATCAAAGCTCGCTGCAGAATCGAACATCAATGGGCTCTTGGTATTTTCCCATTCGTTGATACTCTACACAGCTCATAGTCCTTTTAAATACGACTCATTAAACACCAACATTTTGCTCTCTTCTCACCACCCATCTCGACCGCCTCTACTTTTACCTCGACCGCAGGTTAGTCTGCTTTATTTACGAGCAATTTTGTGAGGGCTGTCGCCTGCGAACTTGCGCCATTCATCACTGTTAAAGAGACGCTGATTACCCCGCAGCATTGTGCAGGTTTATTCAAAATGTAGGGTTTCAACTTTGTTCATTTTCAGAGCACGTTTATCGCCTACGGTCAGAAAAAACGATGAATTTCGGAAAATGCCGTATTGAGAATTGAAAAAACAATGGTTTTCTGTATGTATTGAATGATATTGTTTCATGTTTCTGGGCCATGGAATATGCAAAAGCATATTGATGCAACAAGGGCAGTGCACAAATCAATCTTCATGAAAAATAAATCTCTTGAATTCTTCAGCTCCAAATATAGTGCTCCAAAACGCTCATATATTTTTCCCTCCTTTTCTATTTTAGCTGATATTTAAAAAATCATAAAATATTATTAAGGGGTAAGGCCACAGTAGAATTTTCAAAAAATCAATTTTTTTTTCTCACTAAAACGGTGCTTTATCATCATAAGAATAAGTTAATATTCGATTCATACCAAGACATTTTTTTCCACCGACTTTGAGCGGATAACCTAAGCCCACCTCTGGCACGGCCATAGAGTACCTAAAACTTTAAAGGCGTTTTTCTCGTAACACCTTTTTTCCAATTGGCGTGACAAATAACTTCAACAATTTTCACTCGATTTACTTCCAATTTAAAAGTTACGTTTCTAATTGCATTTCGCAGAGAAGTACGTAGGGATTTTCTGATTAATCAAAAACTTTTCACTTTATGAGCAATTTTATACGAAATTTTTCACTTAAAATTCATTCAAATACCTACAACTCAATTCAAATACGTACAACTTTTGAATAAAACAATATTTTTCAAATTCCGTTCGTACTTCTCTAGGTATTCTAATGTAGATTTACGACAATTTTTGTTTTATGTGCTAGGTAAAAAACTGTGGATGCTAAATGTTATGCCGCGGAGCGCCTGAAAAAAAGATAACAAAAGAGAATATTAGTCGGCCATATCGTGCATCGAAAAAAAATATATATATATATATTCTAACAGCTTGATATTCATACTAAATAGACGTGTAATTAATTTTATAAGTGAATCATTTTGTCATACGAAAAAAAATGTTAAATTGCCACATGATTTTACACCCCTTACTGTGGCCTAACCCCTTAACGATGAATCTTGCTTTCGGTTTCCATCAAATATGTTCGATTTGCGTACAAAGTTGATGACATCATTCCGAAGTTGCGATACTTAGAGCATTCGAGGTTCAAGCAATAAGGTACCTGCGGGTAATAAGACCGAGCTAAGTAATATTTTAAATAAACTGACAAATATCCAACTTAGCCGATATATTTTAATTATAATCGTTGTTCAAGTTTAGTTTCTATAAAATATAAACGAAGAATGGTAACTTGTACCACAAACAAAAACAAAATTAAACATTTGATAGTAGCCCTTATTTTACTAAAAAAAAACATTTACTATTTTACTACCAAAAACAAAATTAATCCTTGATAGTAGGCCTTATTTTACTATGATAGGATAATCAGGCATATGGCTTCAACATACGTGAATAATCAAACCATACGTAATATATTTGGTATTTGAGATCAATAATTCTCTGCAGCTTTGTATGAACTCAAAGTTCCTCTTTGCACTGCTCGGACAGCTGACGTCAAGTCGTTTCCTGACCGCTACCCTCGTTTTGGAGGCATGGGGATCGAGGCACTAAAAATAACGATCAATTAATTAGTAATAAATATGCGTACTACTTATTTACATTCGTAACATCTTAAAAGTAATGTAAAATACATTATAAAACAAACAAACGTTGCTTCAAGCAGTAGGAGGATAATAAGGCCTATGGCTAAATTCACTAGGCCTTAATAACCGTCGACCACGTATGTAAGAAAAAGAAAATAAAAAACATTTGGACCACGATACGTTATTCAAATATTTATGATCATCGAAGCTTGAATTAATAAAGATAAAGACTGTGATTTTATATAGATAAGTGTAATATTACAAAAAATACTTACGTTTTATTCGGACCGATTTTTATTATTGGTGCTGCGCGGCCGCGTCTCATGATGGATGATGCACCACTGACGACGGAAAGCAGGTTATCGTGCCTCCGCACACTTGTAGCGACATATTCGTGCAATAGGCGTCTGTCAGTGCGGCCTTGAGGGTACGCGGTTATTTAAAATCCGATTTTCGTTACTTGGGCCTTATTAGATCATCATCATTCATTGAGCGATTCCTCAGCACAGTTAGAAAGGCTCTTATTCCAAAATACTGTCATTGCCAGTAATAGCCATCCATAATACTGTCAGTCACCATCTATCAGTGAAATTTAGCACACCACATCTCAGCCTCAATATTTTTGGGACAGATTTGCGTACCAGGACACTCGGCAAAGAAGATTTATCCGTCTAGAATACAGCCTCCGAAAACCTCGCGAGCTTAAAGAAACTTCTCGTTAATGGTTAATGGTAATGGAGTGTGCTCGCCAGACCGTACACGCATTTTAAAGAGAGAAAAGATGAAAGTCCATTTTAAATAACTCCAAGCCGAGCAAAGGGAAACGCTATCATTTTGAATAATCCAGAAATTAAGATGGCTCGAGCATGTAAACGTGCTTCGAAGCGAAATACGATAGCAGCCCATCACATAGAAAAGAAAAAAAATTGCGATACAGCATAAAGTATTAAAGATTCGACTTGGCAAAAAAAAAACAATCTCGAAAGTAACATGAAAAATCGATACACCAGAAGTGTACTAAAAAAATAAAACCTCTGTTTTGCAAAGAGACTCAGAGTCGTGAACAAATAAAATTAAGGTCTGTTTGATAAAAGCATCGCCATGCTGGCCCCTCGACGAAATTTGTTTATTTTTATTTACGAGCTGTTTCGTTCGCTGTAGTCCACGAAAGAGTGAAGAAGCGACCAAACCCATACGTGCATACACTCTTTTGATGGATGAATCCAGGGATAATCTAATTTGTCTTGATTATTCTACCCTCAAATCTATGGTACATGCCACCCGTGCCCGAGGCTGCTAGAGCATCGTCGATATTCCCGAAAGTGTCGAACAGATTATACAGCGTGTATTTCAAATATAAATAGAATCGGCAATTCGAATCGACATGCCGAGAGCAACTGGACCGCCCATCACTGCGGAGGGCAGTAGTGAAGTTTCATATATAACATATGTACTTTCGTTAAAAAAAAATACCGAAAATAGCATCGACGTTCGAACTTGTTATTCTCGGTTTCGAGATATAGCTTTCGAAGTAATTTAATTTTACTTTGTTGCGTCATGCTAGCAGGTATGGTCTGATTACCTTTCGATGGGCCTTGTAGCTAAATCGGATTTTTTTTAAAGGAACAGTCGGAAAAAAGCGAGTTGCTGCAATGATTTTTAAGAAATATGAATTCTAGCAATTGATTAATGGGTTACACCTAGCGCGTGGCCGGAAAAAAGGAGGAATTTTCGGGCATTTTTTCTCAAAAAACTTGAGCAGGTTTTCAAATTGTTTTTTTTTAACATTTAGGGGGGAAGACCCTTTAAAAGGTAAAAATGAGAGTCTTTGGTGATTTTTTTTTTCATGTAAAGAAAACTCATGGAAATTTGTAACTTTGTGTGTTTTTTATTTGATGTTTTAAGGATGCAAAAGTATTTTATAATTATTTTGTAAATGCAAATTGCCAGTCGTGCACATCGATGTTCAGAGGAAGTCGCTCAAAAAGTTTCAGCACTGCTGGAGTTCTCCCTCGCGCTGTAATTGTCTGAAACAAAAGAATCAAAATGATTCTTAAAGATAACACCCATACGCTGTCGGTGAAGCAGGGTTTTGGAAATATATGCAAAATTCACGAAATGACAGCATAATAAAGTGAATTTTGTGATTCTTCATGAAATTTTTGCTATATTTAAGGGCAAAATTTCGTTTTTTTTTTTTTTTTGGGATAGAAATAGTATTTAGGTTCACCGATAAAACTGATGGCACAAGGAAGATGTGTGACAATTTCATCAAAATCGGTTGGATAGTTTTTGAGTAATCACTCCAGCAGTTAGGAAAAATACAGTTCTGAGAGAAACGCGGTCGAAGTTTCAACTAGGGAAAACTTAACGATTTTGATGTCTTACCGACTAATCCGCGATTCCAGCGCCATACAGGATTCCTTCGGCTTCCTCGTAAAAACGATTTTCCTGCTGCTGCTGCTCTCTACGGGCTTTCCGACCCGAAATTCAATAAACCGATAGGTCAACACGGGCTTCCAACTCACTTCATCAGAGTTCGCACTAAAAAGTTTCTTGGCACTGGCACTATGCCCTCCGTTAGTTTCCGTATTACGATTAAAATATTGGTTTCCAAAAAAAATTCTCTTCCGTGAACGTCTCTTAGATGTTGCATGAGAACCTTTTGGGCACGCGTAAATTTTGAGAAGTCATTTAGAGAATCACAACTGGTACAAGGTAACTTTTGAAGTATCTGCGACGATCCGCATCGACAACGATAGGCCCTACCGCGTACGACTACGAAACATACAAGATCGGACCAAGGCGAAATATAGATTTTATTTTACTTTAGTATAGATTAAATTTTATAAAATATTTATTATTGAGAAAATGGGGGTCGTCCAAAGTAAAAGTATAGATTTGCGGTGAAAAAAATGCTTCATGTTCGTTGATAAAAAAAAAACAATGCACAGAAAACACCATTTCTTCGCTTAAGTGGAGATTTACATCTAGGAGCTGGAAAAAGGTCATTTTTGTAAATTTTTTCAAGGAAAACTATTTGAAATTTCGGATTGGGGTTTTAGTTATCTAAAAGTATATACATTCGAAAATATATTTAATTTTCTTTATTTAAAAATATCAAAAATATACGAGGATATTGTATGGATCCTTGGAGGATCCACTGGCGTTTCTTCAAAAACAATCTGAAAAAAAAAACCCAAAAGATCATTAAATTAGATACTATAATCTAGTACTTGTCATAGCCGATTTTGACAATATCGATTAATGACAAAATGGCGGACGTTTGAACATAAATAGTGATTTGTGGGCCAAAAATTACTTATTATTTTGCCTATAAAACAAAAACTAAGTAGCGGAAAAAAATCCTATGACCAGTACTAGATAATGGTGTATAGAATAACCACAAAAAACCTCAAGGCAATCGGTTCATTGGGTTTCGAGAAATTTTGGGTACCAATTTGAAAAACGTGGTTTTGAGAAAAACGCGTTTGAATATTTGGGAATGAATAAATCGTGAAATTTGTCAAATTACATGGAATCATTGATACCAGGCCCATAGTGTAGGTCTTCTACTGTCGACGGAATGTTCATAGCTTCTAAATCCTCGACCTCGACCATCTAGCTGTATATCTCCCCTTAAGCCATGCTTTTTTATGTGTAAAAGAAGCTCGTAAGATTGAACGGTGCAGGGAGTTTTGAGATATCATGGTCACCTATTTTTAAAAAGTCATTTTGAAAAAAAAAACGCGTTGAAAGTTCGCCGGTTCGCGGAACCTACCTATAAGCACGCACAACTCCCTCAATTTTGATTGCACCGACTAGAAATTTCCAGAGAATATTTTTGCAATGTTACATTTTGAGAATCCGTCGACAACAAAGAATTGATGTCTTCAAACATGTCCACTAGGCCCTTAATAATACATATTACCATTTCATTGGGTAAAAACATTAGATGTGTGCTATCTGAAGATTTAGATCGAACGCTTACGCGTGATATTCGAATAAAAATAATAGTTCCGTGAAGTTTGCCAGTAAAATAGTCGTTATATATTTTAACATCGCAGATGGGAAAAGTTCATCCATAATGCTCACGAAGCCATTTCCTGGAATCCGGAATAGCATTATTCCCATCAACGGAGTAAGACGGAAGTTCCGCGATAACCTGCTTCTCTTACTTTTACAAGTCCAGCCGCCTTCGTTTTCCGCAGATTTTTCGTACCAACAAACACAAAACGAACTCATCGATAGCAATTCCCGCACCTCGTAAAATCGTCCGTAGCTCGACGAATATGCGCCGAATTACAAATTTGGATGGCGCACAGAAACGAGCAATCTCGCGAAGCAAACAGCGATAATATTTTCTCCGTAACACAAATCATATTTTTTCTATCGCAAAATATCGTGAACGTTTGCGGGATTGTTCCTAAAAACGTATAATGGATCCTTTCGGCCGTGTAGCTCAGTAACGTACCTAGTAGTATTTCCGTTAATCACCATACTTTCGCCATAAATGTAAGCCTATTTCTCACGTAGAACCGGCGCTAGCGCTCATTATAGGAACTATTTCCGGACAGTCTGTGCACCGAGATAACTGCAAGTTGGGTCAGACGATTTCGCCACGCTCCGTTCGTCTGCAGGTTCCCGCATAGCGTGCGTAAAGCAAGTTCTCTATCTATAACCAAGCAAGTGCAAAGGGAAAGGCACCCTCCGAAGAACGACCCAAGAGGGAAACCGTTTCCTGTGGAAGGTGAGGCGAGAACTGCGGGGTCTCCAGATTTCATGCTTCTTTTCGAGATAAGAGAAGCAAAGGCGTGATATACCGGCAAAGACGTACCCGTTTACAAGCCGTACATGTACAAGCGTTTACATATATTCACATTACAGTAGAGTAACCCTGCTAGCTATATCCCAGCGAAGTTCTGACGAGCTGGTGAAATCCAGAAGCGTATCAAGCATTCATATATACAAATAATGCAACAATATAGAGATACCGGAGGAACAAAGTGCACAGGAGACAGTGAAACGGGGACGGTAGTTGCATGCTCGAGAGGCAGCAATTGTACGGGAGTATGTGCCGTCGGCACAAACTCAGTTCGTACTACTTGAGTGGAAGGACGAAACTCGTCGAGGGTTGCCCGGCTCTGGGCAACCGTAAAGCTGTCTCCTTTGGTACGTATCGTACTACAGAAGCCACTGGCTTAAATTCTACTGGAACAGTCAATTTCATCGTGCTGCCGTGCATTATACATACAGCCAGGCTGCTCAACCACTTGCCGTACTTTCTCCACCGGAAATAATCCGTGGAATTATCGTTGGAGACTTTTTCCGGTCCCGCACGTACTCCCTTGTGCTCCCTTCTTTGCCCCGAAGTATATTTTCCCTTGGGATATTATATGCAGGCTGTAAAAGTGCATCTGAGTTGAAAACACTAACTTGTGTATGTGTGTGTGAGTGTGTGTGTATGTGTGTATGTGTGTGCGGGTATGTGTGTGTACGCTTCTATTATGTGGGTGTTTGCATTACAGCGAGCAGAGGGCGAGAGAGAGAGAGAGAGAGAGAGAGAGAGAGAGAGAGAGAGGCAGAGCATCACAAACCAGGAGGATTACCTCGGCCGCAGGAATGCGTGAGGCGCGGGTATTACAACAGGACGATTGCCCTCATATATTAATGCCAGGACGGGGGAATGCCGCGCGTCGTGGCTCGTTAATAATTCCAACCTCTTCCACTGTTCGGATGCGTAGCCCATCAAGGGCGAGAGAGAAGGCGGAAGGAATAGGAGGAGCGATACGACTGGGATGGTTGGTTACCATGAAGAACACCAACGGGCTTTGCCGTACAAGCCAGTTGCTAGTTAACCGTGAACTACCTATACTCCCATCGTGGACCAACTGCGATAAACATCGAGAGCTCGACCAAATACCAGGATCATCATTGCTAAAGGGGACTACTATGTTCGGGCAAAGGCAAACGATGAACCAACATGAGCATTCCACCAACAAATCACAAGCTTCAAACGATTGTTTAATTGCTGTCCAGCTGGAAGCAATACTGAGACTATTGTCTATGTGATATTGATTCTGATTGACTGCGTGACTTTGACTAGTGTTAGAGGTGGCAAATGGTCCAAAACTTTAATATGTAATAACCGATGATGCCAGCTGGTTGCTCTCGATCGATTCGTGCGAACGCACCTGCTCCCTTTTCACCGATATATCATGCGTTTGATGCCGCGCAATATAAGCATTTCGTAACGCCACACCGATCGCCCAATGCTCACAACTGCGGGTATTTTGTGACCAAGGAATTGGCACAACTCCTGCCAGCCATCTGTATTTCCCAAAACAAATTGGGACGGGGAAACGAAGCGATTTATTTGAAAACCCAAATGACGAATTGGTGGCGCGGATCGTCAAACATTCCGCTAGAAACCCCATTTCAATTCAGTTTTAGGGGAATGGAAGGAGTGCTCGAAGTTTTACAGTGCGTCGGAATACGGTATACGACCAGCTCGTTTTTCTCCCTGGACGCAAGTTATGGAGTACGAAGTAACTACGGACAAAAAAAACTCACGTTACACGTGTGAATAAGCGAATTTGCGTATTCTAGGCATCTCGCCAGTGAAGCGGAATCGGAATAGACGTATGCGTACATATCTATTGTACGTTGAAGAGACTGGTGGTAAGGGCACGAAAAGGAGTTATAGGGAAGTCGACGAACCACGAGAGTTATGATGCACAGTGTGTGTATGTACCTTTTACATGCAGACACCTCCGCTTTTGGAGCGAAGTTGTGCCACATATTCTATATTTTCTCGAGGTGATCTTCCGCTCAGCGCCTTTATCCATTAGAATGCCAACGGACCACGAGGAAAAGACGGATTCACGCGATGAACTTTGTTTATACGAAGATTTCCAACACATTTTGACACCCTGACAATAACTTACTAGAACACCCACTAAACTGTAATACCAATCGTAATATGGAATCGAGAACGCAGCACGATACCATAATCCAACAAGTGACCAGGCATAGAGTTTCATTCCCATTCCAAATCATACGCATTTCAGGCTGATATCATCGAACTTGTGTAGTTGTATTTCCTAGGAAGTTTTCGCGAAGGTCTGTGTACACAAACTAGTTGGAGAAATAGTATTTTAGGCACTAAAGCTTGAAACCAAATTGCCCGTTTTCCTTCTCATCTCTTTTCAATCTAGTGCCTCATTTTTAACGAGATGGATGCTTTCGATGCTAGCACTAAACATGCGTTTGTTTCTGCTGAAGCCTGAGGTGACAATGATGACTATATGCATGATCGTAGTTATCCTTCGTTCTTGTTCTCTTACTCTCTATAATAATCGGCTGCAGATTTTTAAAGATTCAGGTTTATGCATTTGAAACGTAACAATGAGAAGCATTTGCGACAGCTTTGAAGTACCATAGCTTCCAAAAAAGGCGAAGGCGATTAATTTTTCTGTCATGTGGATTCTCAGTAAACCAGCTACTCCTATGTGTTATGAAGAAGCTTAGGTTTTCTGTTTTTGAAACGCCAAAGTGACCTCCACGTTACCGTCGGTGAAGTTTTGATGATCAACATCATTGAACAAACTTCTTGACAAGTATAGCCTTTGAGATATTTCATCATTTCAGTTGACACAAAACACCCCGTATATGTACAAGTTTCCTGTGCTATGGTATCCAGAAAGTGTACACTCTGCTGGTCCTCGACGTCCACGACATATTGAACACTCACTGGAACAGTAGACAATCATAAAAACGGTTGGGTCTGACCAAGCCCAAGTAGTGTAAAGAACACCTTAGTGACGCTACAGCGACATGGGATGTTGAACATTACTCGGGAAAACGAACGATAGTCGTTTCAAAAGCGTTATCAGGAGTGGTGCGGTGTATTCAGCAGAGAGCGAGGGTGCACGAAGTAAAGGAGAAATAAGGAGGATATGGGATAAAGAGCATTGTGGGCGCTTGTAAACCCTACAGGATAAAAGTGCACATCCTGTAGAGTTCCATGTATGCCTAGCAATACGCGCGCCAAGAACTGACACATGCATTGCGTCGCTCTCTGGAAGAATTTCACAATTCTCGGGACTCACCACCACCGCACTGTTCGTATCATTCTCATGCAGTATTTTCCCTCTTCTGGCCAGCTACAGTGAGTGCAGTCATATTCGGCTTGAATATGGCATGTCGATAAACGTCTACCACATGCGTGCCCATTTTCTCATCCTTTACTCTAGACATTCGAAGTCAAGAACACCTGAACTGAAGGAAGCTTGATCCGCACACGTGCCTTTGAGCAAGCGGAGGAGGAAAAATGGCAGAGTGCCTCAATTGAAAGCCAGGGATGAAAAGACGAGAGTGCATATTTTCTATTCGACATAGCGCTTCGTAGACGGAAAACCGTCATTCCCGACTGCATTTACGTTGGCCCCATCGAGCCTCTGTCGTACTGGCTCACAAGGTCTTAGGCATGTTGTGTGTGACATGTCTGTTCTTCTTATACAGTACGTCCAAACATGAAGTAATAGGCGTCTGTGATGAACTTGCAGACAAAACACCGATGGAACTTCCGGTGACGTGATTTTTTTTGAGAAACTAAAACCATCACTTTGCATCAATGGTAAGGATTGCTTTGAAGTGTAAAAAAGGTCGACTTGTAAATACATTTGACTTTTTGCCAGCGAAATATAGCGAAGAGTGACGCTCATACGCTCGATATGCTGCGGGCGTTGAATGTTCTTTCTTTATTGGCCGTCAATCCAGTTTCCAAAGAGGCACATCATCAGGGACGTAGCTTGGACTGGTTGACGTGCTTTCGGAATAACAGATGATTTATGCGCGCAATAGCTGTAGTGTTTATTCATCGCGATTGTTGGCTACGTCATTCTTACCCCCCCCCCCCCCCCCCTCTCTCTCTCTCTCTCTTCGCCTCTTCATCTCCTCCCGCAAACTTTGCATTCTATATAGATGTTTGGAGTAGACGAGCGCCTGAATAAGCAATTCCGAACGATAGGTGGGACTGTCATTATTCTCGCATGAAGAATTCAGATTCGCGAGTGACGCTGTTAGCTGGGCCTTGTAATATGGGAAAAGAGTCAGGGGATTTGACGGTGGAACATCACTTGATGGCTGTTCGCTGCAAGAATATTATTATATGAAGACCTCCGTTTGCCACGGCCAGATACCTTGACGTTATACAAGATGCCATGCCTGTATAAAGGGTGTTGCAGAGGTACGGCATGAACATAACGTCCGTGAGCTGATGGGAAAGGGCCCGCAAAGGGTCTCCATTCCTCTCACCCACTGGAGAGGAAGCCTCGGTACAGAGAAAAGGAAAGAAGGGAACCACGAAACTCCGTGGGTGCTTCGCCTGTTTCTCTGGAGTTCTCCGGATATACTCTCGGGGGAAATACCGCAGGCTTTTCACACCAATCTTACGTCGTTACAATGACGGAAATAAACAGAGATGTATCTTATGGTTTATAATGCTGGTCTTAAGACTCTGAAATGTACGGACATTGTTACAGCACGTTGCAAAGTCAGGATTGGTGGGACGTAATATTTCATCGGAAATGTAGTGAATGCATGGTATCACGTACCTATTATCAGCAGGATCACAGTAGTGAGATCTTTGAAATAAAAAATTGAGTCCATATGTTCGTTATCTACGGAATTTTCTCGAGTAGTAAAATACTCGTTTCACTCTTACAGTGAATATCACTTTATTGTCTGGCTTCGATTTTGTTGAAAATCGTTTATATGGTGGGACATTGAAGACTATTATCACATACGGATGTTTTATTGTCGGAAAACGGTTTTGTGGGGTGTAACCCTTGGAGCATGCCAAGGGCTGATTTTGCACTTCCATCTGCAAGCAGTACACCGATTTCAGTGAAAGAGGAATGAATTTTTTTCTATTTCAAAAGATAAAAAGCTCACTGGGTACATTGAAAGAAAATGAAGTATTAACTACACTTTATTTTTCTTTCTCTCATCTCTAAACCACTAAATGAAATGAAATGAGCAAAACTTCGAAGGGGGGATAAAATTAGAGTTTACGTATTATTGTATATTTTCCGAATAGCGAGCTTAAGGGGGTAAACTACGCTTCATACTTTTTCGACGATTTTTAATATAAATTGAGGGTTGTGTGGGAAATTAATGGTAAATTTGTATTCAAGGGGTAAAAATACATCGATAGGGACTAGTGAAGAAAATATTTTAAAAACTACATTTTTACTTTCAGGCAAAAAATTGACTTTACTGAACGACCCGTCCTTTTTCTGTCTTGATTTTAAACTTCATTCTGTGCTTCTTCTTTTCGTAATAGTATCTTTCTGAAAATGCTGCTCGATTCATGGAGATGCGATTATTTTCCGATTTTTGGCAGAATTTCAAAGTCGGACCACGAATTTCGCGATTCTTTCCCATTGCCTCTTTTTCGGCTATTTTTCAAGTGCAATTTCTGAAAAAAAAAAAACTAATCGAGATATCTGGATAAATCAAGCAGTTCCTCTAAGTCAACCAAATTGCTTTTCGGAAACGCTTCAAATACGTCTTCGTGGCCTATTCGAGCCGTGGCTGTTGGCAAAGTTGGGCATTTTTGCGATTCCAGAAAATTCGCTAAGAGGTCGCATTTTTTTCGACTTTTACATAAATCCATGTATCTATCCGATGGAAAATTCTTCGCTGATTATAAATATCACGCAGTTTTTATCGGAGATAGAAATTACGCTGGTTAAACGCGAAAAACTTGTTTCATACGCATTCGAGGTTTTTTAAATTGGAAATTGAGGGTTTGGGGGGAGATAAATGATGAATTCGTATTCAGGAGGAAAAATACATCGAAATGAACTTATTAAAAAAAACATTAAAAGTCCAATTTTCCGTCGCCCTCCGGCCAAAAGTAAGTGGCTTCACTGAATCGCTACGCATTTATTTTTCGTTATCGATTTGGAACTCCACTATGTGCTCATTCTCTTCGGTATCGCTTGGTCTGTAAAATACCGTCTGATTCATTCAGCGCCAATAATTTTTCGATTTTTGACAGAATTTCGAATAGACCATCAATTGCCGCGAATTTTTCGATTATCTCCCTTTGCCTCTTTTCGGCCACTTTTCAACGGATAACCCCTCTGGTGGCAGAGAATAAGGCCTATCTTTGACTATTTTGGGAGTATAAAACAATGAATAGGATTTTTTTTAAAGGGTTTATTTAACACAAATTAGAGTATTTAAACAAAAAAAATTATTATAATTTTCATACAAAATGGCGGCGACAGAGCTCATCTTGAAAAACGTGTTTTTTTACAAATAGCTTCACGGGAGGACGGTTTTCTTGTAAAGGTTTAAACCTGGAACGAAACGCAAGAAAAATTATAATCTATATATTATTAGCTATGGGACTATGTAGGGATTTTTTTATCAAATTGTAAAAATGGCGCACTTTGACAAAAATAAATCGATTTTTCCCCCAAAAAATAAACAGTAAATTATTTATAAAAAAGTTGACATTTAATTAAAAAAAACGGGTGCGTACCCCCATAGAGAATTAAATTGTAAAGCTGCTATCAAAATTTTAAAACGATCAATATTTGTATTGATCATTATAATAAAAAATAAGTTGTCTTTTTTAAGCAAAAAAAAACAACTTTTTTCAAAATAGTGATGTTATCCCTAAAGGGCATTTTCTGGGAAAACTAACTCATATATCGGGACGAACCAAGCGGCATTCGCTAAATGGTAGAATGTTTTTTCCAACTTTTGCACCGTTTCATCAATCTCTCCGATGGGAAATTGCCGATTGGAAAATATCACGGAGTTTTTTTTTTGAAGGCTCATAACGACGCCAGCTAAACGTTAAAAACGTGATTTTATACCCATTCGACGATTTTTTTTCATAGAAATTGAAGGTTTTGGGGGAAAGTAATGGAAAATTCGTATTTAGGGGGTGAAAATATATCAATAGGGAACAACAAAAAGAATTTGAAAAATCCCATATTTTTTTACATTTTCACAAAAAAATAAGTGTTACCCGTTCCTTTGAATTCAGCGCACCCCTTTTAAATGTGGGGTGAGAGAAAGGAAAATGAAAGGACGGTTTATCCGTCTATTTTTTTTTCAACGTACCCATGGTGGATTTTTGATCGTTTTGCCTTAGAAGCATTTTCGTTTTTGTTCCACTGGAGTCGGTGAACTGCTGCGGGTGAAACTGGAAAATCAGCCCCTGACATACTTCGCTCTAAGTGGTGATTTCACCCCTTAAAACCGATCAAAAGAAATACGGGTCCAATAGTTTTTCATGCTCTACCATATACATGAGTTTCGACAAACTCGAAGGCGGATACCAAAGTGAGGTTCGTTGTTAGTTCCGCTTCCGACCCGAAAGTCATTGCAGGATCAAGAAAATAAAAACGAATGAGCAAAGAGCCATTGTGTTCATTTATATAAAATACCACAGGCGTTAACTTTCCGAACGATAAAGTACGGAAAACCTTCAAGTCCCTAGTCACCATGTGATCTAGGGTCAAAAAGAGCGATCAACCATCCATCACGTTCCTTTCACCTTTGATCATACTGCTTTCCTCTCTTTATGGGGTCTTCTCACTTTAAACGCTAAAAAAGGCTATTTTCATGAATTTTTTTGATGGGTTTATTTATAGATATTGATATAAAAGTTGTTACACTTAATAAATACACTTTCGAAATACATTTTATTTAAATATATGTATTTATGTAACCCAAACAAACTTTAAAGGCGTTTTTGTCGAAACAACGTTTTTCGACGGCTTGTTGATAAAATCTTCGACACTACTGAACCGATCCTTTTGAAATTTTTAACCACATATTCTTTACAACTATAGCTATATCGCACAACAAGGATTTTTTTAAATTTCGATGTTTAATATTTTTGTTGCCAAAAACGGTGAAGGAAACACGTTTTTTTTAGTTTTTCGAAAAATGTCCGCCATTTTCTTATTTTTGCATATATAAAAAATCATATGATATGCGCTATAGCCATTAACATACTGAATCTAAAACCGTTTGAATTTTTTGTTTCGGATGATCCATCTCCGAGATTTCATCAACAGCGCAGATCTACAATTTTTTAGAACATTTTTTAACTACCATTTTCGTCTATAAAAAGTGACTTAAATAAAAACATTTTTTTAAATGTATTTCGAAAGTGTATTTATTCAGTGTAAAAACTTTCATATCAATATCTATAATATAAACCTATAAAAAAAAAAATCATGAAAATAGCCTTTTTTAGCGTCTAAAGTGAGAAGACCCCTTAATACATTTCCAGACAATGTACGAGCTAGTTTCACTTAATCCCAATACCCCGTCCCTGAAGTCCCGAGGGTTCTTACCAAATGCAGTCTGCCATTCTTCAAATATATATGACTGATTACGGATGACCAAAAAAGCTTGCACTTAGGAGCGAATGGACCTACAAGAGGATTTACGTAGTGGAAAAGAGGCATGGGGGCTAAAGTCGCTCTGCTACTTCTGCGATTGAAGATGTTGAAGTGGAACTGGATATTCGTAATGCATGGGCGCTTACGTGTATGTATTACAGGTTCGAGGATCTTCCGTAGTAAGTGACGTTACTTGCACTATCGTCCAAGAGGTCAAAACCAGCTTTGCATGTAGCCCGAGTAGTGATCGAGACGTCTTGGAAAATGACGTATATAACGTTAGTTATGGGCAAGGGGCGGGTACAAGAGTGAAAAAAGCAAGCTGAGCAAGAGATGACCAGGGTTTTAATGAAAAATAGTTTAAGTACTCACGAAAAGAATCACTGTAGCACAGTAGATTTAAAAAAATTCTCGACGACGCAAGCGGAAATCCTGGATCGAGTGCGCTACTATTTTCATTATCCTCCGGCTAGAGGCCTCGAGGCTAGGCGCTACGGAAATAGGTTTTCTTGGGCTGTGCCGAACGTTTCGTTGTTCCACTGCACGAAAGCTTCTACAGTCTCGATCTCACTCTTTATTACCTTCGGAATTCCGTTTATATATACACACGCGCACACATAAACGCAGAAATATATATTGGGCATTTCACGTGAAAATTTCATTCTGAGATCCTAAAAATTTGTATGTTTTTATAGTTTAAAAAATGTTGGAATACTGGAATATGGTGGGGAATGTAATAAGGGGAAAGGCCCCGTACAGTGGAATCTACGATACAAAAAAAATATTTAAAAAAATCTTGAATGTGGTATTATATGGAAAAAAAAATTGACAACTATTCTTGCATTTCTCGATTTACCGAATGAATGAGTTTTAACAGCTAGTTGAATTTTTTAGCTCTTTCTCAACCTTGAAAAAAGCACCCGACTTCTGTTTTTTTGGTTACTTTTCGAATGAGCCATGTTTTTCGAAAAAGTACCTTTTGCTTTAAAACTCACTTTTTTAAAAGTATTGCACTGGGTTTTCTGTTAAAGTATCGATTGTGTAGAGTATCTTTGCAATAAGAGATAAATAATGTATTTCTGAAGATTAACATCTCCGAACAACGGCTGCTTATCTTGGAGCGATGTAAGAAAATTTCATGCTTTTGGCGCTCTGATACTTAAATATATGAATTTTTTGTTGTCTGCGATCGATACAAAAAAGTTCCGTGTTTTCGGCTTCTCAACACCTAAAGAGATGCTGTTTCGTTCACTGTGGAGTTTTGTCCTCCACACAATTTGCTTTTGGTTATACAGTGAAACTTCGGTTATACGTTTTTCAAGGGATACATCAAATATGACATATAAGTGAGAATAACGTAGAAGTGAAATACAGTATGTATCTGAAACGCTTTAACATTTGAAAATGGCGATTGGTGCATAATTCTCTTTCTGGGGGATTGAATTCGATGAGAAAAAAATATAATATCAAGAAAAAACCATCGCTTTCATTTTCAAATGATACTTTGATATTTTAACTTTCGAAAAATCACCCCTTAAATTATTTTTTAATGATTTCAAATGAAAAAAAAGAATAACAATGTGAAGCATGCAAATGTCCCAATTATTGAACACTCTCGAGAATTCTTTTTCCGTTCTGAAAATATTACTTTGGGTACAATATTTAGAAATAAAAGCAAAATCAAACACTTAAATAATCTTTTATTAATCATGTAAAAATACAAAAATATATATTTAGTCTCTTTTGACAGGTTCTTGGTTTATTCGCAATTGATTTATTTTTGCTTTTCAACTCGAACTTTATTTTATTTTTATTTTCAGCTTCCTTGTTTTTATGTTCTGTTTTTGTTTGATTTTGTCGCAGCTTGGCTTCCTAAAATATCGGAGAGCAAAAAATATTGAACATTACATTCTTATTTTTAGGTGACATTTAGGTTATATTCTCTTTTTACTTTTCTTTTTATGTTTACTGCACGAAAATACAAATAAAAAATATATTTGACGATCTTAGAGTTATTATTAAAAGAATAAAGGTATGTTTATTCAGGAACTTACAGTTTTTGTTTGAATAAATCCGATTCACACGATCTGTCACACGTTAACTGTCTCGATGTTTTGATGGGTTTAATGACGCAGTCTTGGAGAATTCGAGTGTTCAATAATTGGGACACACTGCATTTTCGATGTCCCAATGATCGAACAACGTATTTATTAACATATAATTGATTACATTTTTTTTTTTTGAAATTGTTATTTGTAAGGAATTTTCTGAGGAAACTGAAACGCCTTTACTTTTTGAGATGCGACAGTTTTTGAATTTTTCATGCCCTTACGCATGAAGCGGTGCGTCTTAGCAAAAACGATAAGCAGTCACCACGAGACGTCAAATCGGGTCACCGTTGCTGATTAAATAATTTTTTTCTCTATTAATTAAAGTTTTTTTTGCACAAGTAAGGTAACATTTCGATAGCTGAAAGTTCCATATAGGTAATGAAATTTTTATAAATGAGTAAATGCATGTAGGTGAGTGAGAAATAATAAAAATACACGATAGTGTTGAATAATTGGGACATTTACCTTATAACTGAGAAAAAAAACAAACCTCGCAGCCGAAGCTGGGGAATAAAATTAATACCGTATAAGCGCGAAAAACGTATAAGTAAAAAATGTAGGAATGAAACTTTATGATTGGAATCTGCCGGGGCTAGTGAAATTTGATATTAATGATAAAAACGTATAAGTGCAAATCGTATAAACGAGGTTTCACTGTATTTATAAAATAAATTTGCAATGTGTATTTACCGATGAACGCAAAATAGGGTGAACCGAGATATTCTTTCACTCCTAAATATTCCGGCATTGAATATTAAATGTAAAATTATATACGATTTTTTGCACTAATCCAATAGCCACATAGGTCCACCGTAAAATTCTTAAGGGGTTGGGCCATAGTAACGGGTATAAAATCATTTGCGAATTTAACAATTTTTTTTCGTATGAAAAAGTAATCCACTCATAAAATGAATTACACATCTATTCAATATGAAAATCAAGATGTTAGAAACTTTTTTTTTCGATGTACAAAATGGGCGAATGCCAATATTTTCTTTAGTTATCTTTTTTTAGGCGCTCCGCGGCGTAACATTTAGCATCCACAATTTTTTACCTAGAATAAAAAACAACAATTCTCGTCAATCTATATTATTATAGCTAGAAAAGTACGTACGGAATTTAAAAAAGATTGTTTTATTCGCAAGTTGTAGGTATGTGAATGAATTTTCAGTGAACATTTTTGTATAAAACTGCTCATAAAATTAAAAGTTTTCGATTAATCAGAAATTCTGTGCGTACTTCTTTACGAAATGCAATTAGGAACATAACTTTTAAATTTGAAGTAAATCGAGTGACAATTGGTGAAGTTATTTGTCACGCCAATTGTTTAAAGTTTTAGGTACTCTATGGCCGTGCCAGAGGTGGACTAACGTTATACACTCAAAGTTGGTGAAAAAAAAAAACGTTCTTGCTATAAATCGAATAGTAACTTATTCTTATGATGATAAAGCACCGTTTTAGCGAAAAAAAAATCGATTGTTCGAAAATTCTACTGTGGCTTTACCCCTTAATTCTGGAATTTTCCCAAGAATAAAATATAAATCAGTAGATTGTACTGCACATTCTCTAGAAATGTCTTACAGAAGATAATCTGTGCAAAATACAAACCAAACTTCGTCAACGACACTTGGAACTTGACGACACTTCGAAAGTGTCCTAAAAAGTTAGGCTTAAACCGTGGTTCTTGAGAAATATGCCGCATCTCTCGCCACGCTCCATCCAAGAATATGAAGCTGAACAATATGTTTAGTCGAACATCCATCTGAACGCCTTCATCCATCGCTCGTGACACGTGAACGAATGATTAATCGTCGGGCATAGCATCGCGGCTATATTGCGAGAGAAAGCAGATTGTGAATCGCTTCTTGATTATTGCGATTCGTATCGATGAGAGAATCGCTCGACGATACTAAATCGAGAGGAACGAAGTACTCGCGACATGGACGGTTCCACAGAGGCTGCTGACTTTCGCTGAGCGAGTAAATAATGATGACAGGACCGAATGAATGATAACTCGTCGCATCGACGTATATCCCGATGGCGTCGCAGTGTTTAGCCCGTCGACGCTTTCGGAACGAAAAACTACCGCTGTATTTCGCCAAAAAACATCCCTGACAGACAGCCAACGGACTATATCGGAGAAGAATAAAACAACAAAAGTCCGACACAATCAACGTTACGCGCTCTTGCTCATTTCTATGTGTGTATCATCGTTGATGGGAAAAAAGCGCGAGTAGTAGTTGTCAGTGCTCTTGCACAATATGCTCCCTGTGTCAGCGAGAAGTTTGCAGATGTACGACGACCGAAGTCCATTGGCAGGGATGGAGCACTGCGAATAATATAAAAATGAAATAATCGATGTTTCCGATGTTAACGCTCACTTGCCGTGTCAACGATCGATAGTTCGGAGCGGGGCATTGAAGCGAGAAGACAACACAGACGATCCGTTGTGGACTGAAGTTCCATCGGCATAGACATTATGAGGGTGATCTGTTTCCGTCTCAGCTCCTAATGCAGACAGCGGTAGTGGCATCGTAGGCGCACCTGCCAGGCTGCACGGCGCATCCTAGCGAGCGCATCGTTGAATCTTCCCGAAGCATAAATAATGCAGATACCTCGTAAAGCCGCAAAGCAAACCACCTATGTGCAGCAGTAACGCAGAACCACGACGTTCACGTACTTTCAATACATTTTGTCGATTTTTGCACCAGTTCAATGCAATAACTATATATTTATATATATACATGCATGGGTGTGTAATGCATAGTCTAATGCATAGTGTATTGTACTGTCGCGTAGACTGGAGCCGAGAACCCTCCAAGAGCTACATGCCTGGCACTGCCAATGTACATGTATATCCTCATATGTCTACAATGACTTCAGCCCGAATCGTGAATCTTGGCCTGCGGCTCAGCAGTTTCCTTGTTAGTTTGTATACAGAGACATCTATTGTACATGCATATCTGTATATGCATGCACACACGCGTGTGCCAGCTCCTACGTATATAGATGTTCATGTCTTTACAAAATTTTCATTGCTATTTAAGGGGTTATGCCTAGTTGTCAAAGACGAAAAATCACTTTTTCCAAAACCTATATAGTTTTACAGTACATCATGTTATGAATGTTCCTTGAATATTTCAAAGTGATGGGATCGAAATGAACGGATTGATGGGCTATGTTGACGCATGTTGGAACGCTGGGAGCGTTCGAAACTTTAAACTCTTTGTCCTCGACGGACGTTTTTAAAGTCGGCGAGCAAAGTATCTGAAAAACGACTGCATTGGTCGTTTTGAAATTTGCAGGGCTTTTTCTAGATGTAAAAATATAGTATTTGATTGAAGATTTTTTTTTTTCTATGTATTCTTTTGATTTGGTGAATGAAAAATGCTATTTTTTTTCGCAAGTTTCAAAACTCACTTTGAACACGCGCCATTCTTTTGATTTAACATTGCGGAAATTCCGTTGATTAATCGTAGGATAAACTCATATACTAATGATATTTCTTTGATTTTTAGATATTAGAAAATCTGGTTCGGAAGGGCATTGCTCACCGCAAAAGACGTTTTCGAAAGCAAGTTCCCGGTTCAATTATAACCGATTTACATCGGCAGTAAATAGATTGTAATTGAAAATCTTTACACAATAAAATTACAGAGTGTTCTTTAGATGATACTTTTTCAAATTCCCTACAAGTTCCTTCATGTTTGCTTATGCCCTAAAGTTCAAAATAAACGAGATAACGCAATAGCTGCATTCGTTCAGGTTTAATTCGAAAATTATCGATGGCAGAGAAAAAACTATAATAACCAAAACTGTAAAGCTTTCGATTTCCTACAAGTTTAGCTATTACCATTTTTAGTTAAAAATTGTAAATTTCCGAGTTATTCAACAAAAACAATTTCCCATTGAATTTAAGACGACGATATTAACGGAACGCAAGTTCAGCCCAGAATGAAACTTACATATGTTGTTTTACACTAATAAAAGAAAATTTAGTGTCAATATCAGCAGGATCAACTTAGTCATTGGGGTTAAAAAATTAAAAAATGAAAGATTTTTTTTTAGTGTTGTAGTACTTGGAAAATTTTGAAAACTTTTTCCAAAATACTTAATAGAAAAACACATTTTTTTGTAGAGGACATTTTTTCGTAGGACGAGAAGATCACTACGATACGATCATTTGAAATTTTATGACGTGTAAAATATTATCTCCGAGTTAGTCGAGTATGAAAAAAATGCCACGTACTCAAAATATATGATACAAAAACATCACCAACTTTGAAAAAGATTGAAGAGGGTCAGAAGAAAGATTGAATTCCGGTGGCACAAATTTGAGCTCTATTTTTTTCCCTTTTTTCTCACCACCCAATTATCTTCTTTAAAGAAAAAGACAAAAATTGTTGCTAAAGCTGCGAGCGGTCCAAAAATATTTAAAGGTCGCTCAATCCTCCCAAAAAATCAAATTTTCATAAAAAAAAAACAATATTTTTTTTCGTCCATTTCTCACCCATGAATTTTACGCTTTATAATTTTTATATTAACCTCGTGAAAGCTCTAGCCGCCCAATGAATATTTAGCGGTCGCTAAAAGTTTTCGAAATTTCCAATTCTCGTCAAAAAAATTAATCTCGCCTGCACCATAATTCCTCGTAGCATAAAAACAAAATGAACAGCAACAATGTTTTTTTTTCAAACGAATATAATTGGATGGTGAGAAAAAGGAAAAAAATAGAGCTCAAATTTGTGTCATCCTAATATATATATATATATATGCAACATCAACAGATAACTATTCCATATTAAAAACGAAAGCTTTGGGCCTTTGGAGGAATGGATGAAAGAACGACTGAACACCTTATTCTCACCGCACATGCTCTCGTCACATACATGTTTGTTAGTCAGAATTCGATATGGGAAGAGAGGCAAGTTGCCTTTGTTCGAGATCCCAATAGTATGGGAAAAATCTCTCTCCGTATGCAGTTCTAGATTTGACAGTGCCTCCGAAGTTTCCATTCCCAGGTGAGCATACCGTGAGCGATATGAAGGTATCCATATACATGGAGTATCTTGGTCACGAAGTAGACTCTTTATAATGCTGTACGTGAATCCCAAGACACGTTTTTTTTTTCACAGTTGGCTATCATGTTTCCTCAATGGCGTGACTATCGTCTGAGAGCATGCGTACGGGCATTATAGTCAGTCTGTAGGCGACGGGTGTAACTTTCACGAAATTTCAGACTCAAACTCTTAACTTAAACGAGCTTCTACGTTAGCCATCATACTTCGGAATATCGGATCATGATAGAAATTGCCCACACGACGAGATCCATCATTGCGAAGTTTCATATTTCATGCAGAAGTAACAGCGTAATTCCTTCCGAGTGAACCTCCACAGCACCTTCGTAATATAATAACTGACGAAAATTCGCATAGCTGATTATTGTAGATTTCGGTGCAGGTGTCATCTGTTCGTACGTCAGAGTTCGTCTTTACGTATCCGACAGTATACGTTTCGGATGTAGCCAGAATTCCACTGAGCACTTCACCCGGTGATAATCTCTACGCCATCCGAGACTAAGAGCGTTCAACGAGCTTGCATAAATCCGATAGAAGTTACGAACTTAGTCAAGACTGCGTTGAAAGCTACCCGAATGCTCAAAGCCTCGCTCAAAGCTTTCGATATTCGTTGTTTCTTTCGTGAACCCAATCCACGATCCATCTTTTGCCTTCCAAATGCGGTATTCTTTAGACACCTTGACTTTATTTTCAGTCTGGCCTATTCAAAGACTTTGGCTTTGAACGTGTTTCAAAAGGAACGAACGAAAACTCGCGATATGCAAGATCCTAAGAGGATCACCAACAGAGCCAGGATCTATCTCCGTGTGGAATATTCTGGGTTATATTTCCGGTACGTACTTCTGAGGGTAGACAACGTAATGTATATCGCTAGTCCGTTACTGCTATTTCCGTCCGATAATCGAGCAACCCCCTGTCGTTCCAAAAAATGTCGTCTCGAGACGAAAAAAAATTGAGAGAACAACGAAAGATCGTTTCCTGATTCTGTCTCGAGGAACAATAAGGCTCAGCGAATGATGGCCAAATTGAACGGTACAAAAGCAATTTGACAGCCATATACGATGAACGATTTTTCGATTCGCTTTTGTAACCTGCTGACATTTGGTGAGTATGATTTGTGGAAAATGGATTTTTATTCTCTACTTTGGTTCTAATAGGATCTTGTGGAAACTCTGCGGCTTAGCTGCACGTTCTTGAAACACCGAAATAACTGAAATACTTTTAGCGCACTAAAAATGTTTCCTTTAGAAGTTTTATGGCTTTGACGGGTTACGTTGGGTTTCGAAGCAAAAAACAAGATATTTTCTCTTTAAAAAAAAAATAATATATAAATTATTTTATTCAAGATATTAAGCACGTAAAAGAGGAACATTTCAACAGTTAAAAAAAAAATGTTATCCAAAAATTTGGGAAATTCAACCGGTGGGACCTGGTTTCCGGAGACCCCTAAAAAAAGTGTCATCGTGGTAACTCATGAAAGCTTTATTTGAAATTAAAAAATAATTTTTTTTTCACTTAGTAGATAAGTATAGCTCGTGATTGAACGAAAGATTTTTTTTTATTAAAATTTGAATTTTTGGCACAGTTGTATGCAAAATAGTTCAATTTTTAGTACAATTTACACTACGTATAGCCTTGTAAAATTAATTGTAATAAAAAAACCTTCGTTCAATCACTAATCAATGCTATTTCGAAGAAGTGTCCAAAATTTCACTAAGATCGGTGCATTATTTTTCGAGAAATCGTGTCCACCGACTTCAAAAATAGTTTTTTGAGAAAAATGCGATTAAGTGCGTCGTTCCCGGCCCTCTTTCCCACCGGGGGAATTCCCAAAGGCTCTCTCTTCCAGACTTTTACTCCGATTGATTTAAAACTTTGGGAGAATATTCTAGACACGTTGTACTATAGATAATAAATTTAAAAAAAATGTATTTTTTGAAATTGTCAAACCGACGTAACCCCCTTAATTCGTTTTCTTTATTTCCTCGAGACGAAAAGGACTGTACAAAATGTTTTTGTTTAAAAAATGGTAACCATTTCTTGTATCGGCGAAAAAATGGTTTTGAGGGGTGAACCTACCCTTCAGAGTGAAGCATGTCAAAGACTGCTTTTGCAGTTTCAAATTTAAACGGACAAGAAATGAGCAGCGATTGATTGAAGTCACTTACTTTGGTCGACATAAGGAACAGATGTGTATTAAAAAATAATTTTCTCTAACCCTATATCGAAATTTTTATCCTTTGAACATGAATTCACCATTTATTTCCTTCCAAACCTAACATTTTTATAAAAAATCTTCGACTGAGTACGAAAACCCCTTTTCGCATTTCACCCGCATAATTTCTATCTTCGACAAAAATTCCGTGACATTCGTAATCAGTGAAAAATTTCCCATCGGATAGACCATTAGAATTATGTTGAGGGGAAAAAAATATTTTGATTTTGTGGCCACTTTTCCAGAATCAACAAGATTTAAAACTGCCGTAGCATCGGTCCTATCTGAGCTACGGATACTTATTGCGGGGTTTCCGAAAAGTATTTTCGCAGACTCAGAGAACGTCGCTTTATTCATCCCGATATTCTTGATTTGTTTAACCTACAAAGTTGCACTTTAAAAGTGGCAAAAATGGTATGAAAAAATTGGCAAAAATCAATGGCCCGTCATTCAAATTTTGCCAAAAATCGCAAAATAATCAGAGCATAATAAATCAAAATGCAATTTGAAGATCAAACGATAACGAACAGACTGAGCACAGAAAGATTTTCCAAATCGAGGCAGAAAATAAATTAGCGACAGTTCAGTAAAGCCACTTATTTATGACCGAGGTAGGAAAGGTTTGTATTTTAAATATTTGTTTATGATTTCACATCGTTGAATTTTTACCCCCTGAGTAGGAATTCACCATCCATTTCCCCAAAAACTCTAAATTTTAATTAAAAATCATCGAAAATTAACCCCTTAAGCTTGCTATCCGGCAGTAATGCAAAAACACGTAAACTTTAATTCTACCTCCCCCCTCCTCATTCAAGGTATTACCCGTTTGATTCAATTTAATGCACTCTTTTTGAATGTAGAGTGAGAGAAATAAAACTGAAAGGGTGGTTTGCGCCATAATTTTTGTTTCATTTTTAAAAATATATCCATAGTGAATTTCCGATTGTTTTGCATTAGAAGAATTTTGATGCCTGATTCACCGAGATCGGTGCACAGCTTGCGTGTGAAACTGCAGTCAGCCCTTGACACGTTTCACTCTAAAGGGCGATTTAAGCCCTTAAAACCGTTTTTCTACCGATCAAAGAAATACATATCCAATAGTTCTTAATACTCTAGCACATACATGAGTCTTAACAAAATCAAAGGTGAACATCAAAATGATGTTCCTTGTCAGTTTGGGATTCACCCTTCTTCCAACGTTCACCGTCTTCGAATGTTCGTACACAATTTTGAAAACTTTTAACTTTCCTTTCATCGGCTTTTTTCGATAACTATCTTTTGAAAAATAATAAAGCAGTACTTTCAGATTTTAAAAAACCTACGGTCACTATGGAATCTCATAGCCCCGCGACAAAAAGAATATTTATGTCACCATCTATTGGCCCCCTGGAGACCTTAAAACATTTCAGGAAATGTTTATTTTTGTTCGACTTTTTTTCTCGTTACTTTGCCGTACACGTAAAAATAGGACATTCTTCGTATTATGCACAGAGCCACATTCAAGCTTTATGTCGACTTTGCGTTTTGTCTTCCTTTCTCCCAACGCTCTAGTTAAATGTGCTGCATGCAAACTGCATAGAGCGATGTTTCCCTAAGACGTGTTTCGTCGTTGTTGCTCAGGGAATTCGAAGTGAGGCACTTTGTGCCACTTGGTAAGCAAATAGCCAATCATACATAGGATAGAAGGGTCGCGTCTGCATCACATGCATTATAGAGACACCTTGCTGTTGGGCTCGGGGACTTGGCAGCGAGAAGGTGCGAGAGCAAACACGTCGAGTGGTGCACGTACATAAAAGATCGGCAATTCACCGCAGGCAGTGACCAATAGTATTGGAAAAGCGTGACCTTAACACTACCACGACATGGACTCCCGAAGTACATCAACTCGTTTTGGACTGCAACGACAATGTTTTAGATCTGAGGAAGTACAATGAATAATTCGAAGCTTTGGGGTTAAGTGTTCACGGATGGACACATCTGTACGTACTGAAACATCTCGTTTCTGGATCAATACCGGTAGATCTGAGTTACCGACGGTCCTAATATCCTTTTTTTCGGACTTCTATCATAGTTCAAATGGTGACTTGGGGGCTGTGTGTCATACTTACAAGGAACATCACTTGAGTGTCCGCCTTCGATTTTGTTGAAACTCATATATGTGATGAAGGATTAAAAACTATTAGATACGTTTTTTGATTGACGGAATACCCGTCTTAAGGGGGGAACTTACTCCTCAAGAACTTTTTTTCCATACTTTTGTAGTTGATTTTTCATCGCTTTACATTAGAAGTATTTTGGTTTTTGTTTCATTCAGATGTGTTGACTGCTTGTGGCTAAAACTGTGGGTGACTTTTCTTGAGGGGTGGTTTCTCCCATTAAAACAGCTTTTCTGCGGTAAAAAAATACTTATCTTATAATTTTGAATGCTTTTCCACATATATGAGTTTCAATGAAATCGAAGGTGGACACTGAAGTGATGTTCCTTGTTACAATAAACTTATGATGACTTGGGCGCGGCGTATAGACTGAAAGATACTGTAGTTTTCGTCGAGCTGTGGAAGGCAAAATCTTCAGATTATGAGCGTTGAAAAACGTTATTTTCAACCATGTGACTTCTGCCAACGATTTGCGTGTGTAACCTCAATCAAATTGCGAAGCAAGGCATCGATTTGGCCCTCGTGGTCCCTTTGTTCATTTATGGAAATCATTAGAACTGCGCCATGATGATGCCCAGTAATTCCGCAATAATGAAAACGACAATGGCCACAGAATCCAGGATTCTTCTGATAAATAGGAACTTACCGTTTTTTGATTCTCCTACGACAAATGCCACAGTTTCTGGTTTGTACACATTTATAATTGACGGCTTATACGTGAAGAGCATCATCGATCATTTCACTTTTCATAGGATGTTCTATAGTTTGTTATGCGCTTTTTGGCACCATAAATGGACGAGTACACCAAAGAAGAAAAATACAATTCAAAGAGCATGAGCAAACGATATTGCTCTGTCAAATTGTACGCTGGGGAAAAAAGAACAAGACGAGCTTGAGCTGACCTGAATACCTGATGACAACGTATATCTTGTGTATCATTGGCCGATACGTTAATTCAGGCGATTGGAAACAAATTGGAGAAGAAGAATTTATAACCGCCCCTTGTAGATGGTTGAGCAACACATAAATATTAGCATTCGGAAAATACTCTCATTTTAAAGAAGCCATCCATCACAGATCAAAACAGAAATTGTTTTATTCAAAATATTTCCAAATTTCGAAATTCTAAGTATATTGCATTGTTCCGAAAAAAAATAGAAATCGGCTTTAAAGTTCACCGGTTAGGAAGAACATAAACGGGACCAAAATCGTATGTTTGAAACGATACTGCTAAAAAAATATGTAAGCGCGAAACGCATTTATATTTATTCGCTAAGGAAAATAATAATTTATACAAAAAGTTCAGGATTTTAATGCAACTATTGGTATATCGTACCTTGACAAGTAAATACAACAAACACGTAGTCCTGTTACATGATTTTCTTTAGAATTTACTTTCAAGCATTTATATGTGTAGCAACGGGTGTTAGATCACAAACATACAGTTTTTAAGAGTTCACTTTATCGATGAGCACCGTTTATAGTACGCTGTCGGTAAAAACCAATTGTTGCTTTTAGTACGCGTAATAGCATCTTTCAAACCGTCTGAAGAGGGAAATATTGCAATGCGAAAACATAATTTATTTCGTAAAAAAAGCGTGTGGGCCTGAACGTAAAACCGAAACACAGCAAAATGAATTCAAAATGAATGATAATGTATTTTTATCGGCGTAATAAAATCTTAGTTTCTTGAAATGATAATGCTTATTACATTTTACATCTACAGCCGCTTTAAACACGAAAAGTGAGATTGTCAATAGAAAATGTATGCCATCGTTTGTAAGAACATGAGAGACGAATAGGCAAAAACGATAATCAGAGAGTGATTAAAAGTGCAAAGTGGAGAACAGACTGAACTGTCAAACGCACAAAAAAAGGAAGATTATAATAATTAGACGTCAACGAGTACGCAAAATACATGAGAATTCACCATACACAGCATGGGAGATAGAAAGTATGGCGGGGCGGGGGTATTACAGAAAACTCAAAGGGGGAATAAACTATACTAAACAGAAGTGTTTTGAATTGATTTATCGAATCTAATATAATGTATGACATATTTACATCCGAATTTTATTTCTACCAAACCAATAAGTAATAACCCTCATTATTATTATATATATTCCTGAGAAAGAAAGTTGAGAGGAAACTAAAAAGATCCACCCCATTTTAATAATCCATGCTTTATCGATTTTTTTATTCATGATTTTTTCCAGATGTTTTGTTACCGGCTTTATTCGCTTGCATCCTGAACGCAGGCTTTTTGTAAAAAGCAATAACCAACGAAAATCTGAAAGTCCGTATAGTATTGTATGCTCGCTTGGATATTGAAGTACACTAGTTGGGAAATTTAAATAAATATTAATATTATCAAATAGTAGATATAATATGAAAAGTAGATTTAAAAAAACATATAATATTAAAAGTTGTAACTTTTCTCCAGCATTTATTCCTACACAACTGACGCTATGCCAGCCGCGCGCTGCAACTCTTTTATTCACAATGGCTCGCATTAAAGGGCAACATCAACCGAGAGGCCCGAAAAAAATTGCCCAATTACGATTTTTTTCCGGGCCACGGTTGGTGAAAAAAAACGCATTTTTTAAACACGAAGGTACATATATTAAGAGCCTTTAAAAAGTCACAAAACATCACACAAAAATACAGAAAAACAAGAAAAACATGGCCGCCGGCAGATGATAAATTTTTTTCCTCGACGTTAGGCGGTGGACATTCTCCAGCTTAAACGGGCCATCCGCATTCTAAAAACCAAACGGGTTATTCAAGTTAACAATAAATACGCGTCGTTGACGATCGTCGATTCTTTACATCATTTTTTTTTAACAACGTGGCGACGAATTCAACCTTGATGATACAAAATCTACGAAAAAGTCGTCATTTTTACGTAACTATTAAAAAATTAATATTGATTTTGAAAAAGTGAGATCGTCAATGACCTTTCAATGTTTCTCATCGTATCTGTAATAAATTTGGAAACAATCCATCAAGTGGTCCTCGAGATATCATGTCCACCAACTTTGAAAACAGTGTTTCGAGAAAAACGCGTCCAAAGTTTGAAGTATCGTGCTATTGCTCGCCCGGCTGACTATTAGAAGCTGTAGCTCATTCAATTTTAGGAATATTTGAATGTTCTAATTTGTAAATGTCATGTCAATGTCATCAAATTTTCAGGGAATATAACTAACTTGTTACAATGTAAATGTCTTTAAACTTTCACGGAATACGAGGGTGGGGTGAAAAGTTTCAGGCCTGACCAAGAAAAACGATGTTTAAACATTTTTTTTGCTTAATTTTTTAACATAATCTCCATCAACACTGATACATTTCTCATAGCGGTGTTCTAATTTAGCTATACCAGTTTTAAACGTAGATTCGTCAAGCTCCTCAAAATACTGATTTACAGCTTCGATAACTTCTTCGTTGCTCTTAAATCTTTTTCAGGAGTGTAGTGGTGGACCCATGTCTCATCAACAGTTATGAATCGACGCAAAAATTCGTTTGGATTACGCCTATACAGCGCCAAATTGTCGGTAAAAATGGTTTTTCGAAGCAGTTTTTGGTCGAGCGTTAGCAAACGCGGCACCCACCTTGCACACAGCTTTTCCATGTTAAAATGGTTGTGCAAAATATTTCGCACACGTCCAGCTGACATCCTACAGGTCTCAGCTATCTCATGCACTTTCAACCTGCGGTCTTCCAACACTATTTTATGGTTTTTTTCAATCATCTCTGAAGTTGTGACTTCAACGGGCCGGCCTGAGCGAGGCTCGTCAGAGATGCTCACACGACCCATTTTAAATTCAGAAACCCACTGCTTAATAGTTGAATATGATGGGGAGGAGTTTCCTAGTGTTGAATCCATCTCTTCTTTTATTTGTTTTGGTGTAAAACCTTTCAAATGGAAGTATTTAATGACAGCACGTTTTTCCAAATTTTCCATTTTCACGAAAACAACGGAAGCGTCTCGCGCAATGTGCTCTCAAACGCAAACTAATGTAGCGATTGGGCTGAAAGTGTACATACAAGGTCGGTAGGAATGGTACTGGTGGACGCCATCACCATTGGTGGCACCATCTCTTGGTCAGGCCGGAAACTTTTCACCCCACCCTCGTATAACTAGCAGGTGATACTATTGGATAAAAATATTTTTGGAAAATGCAATTTTTGACTGACCCAGATAGATGTAGCCCCTTAATATCAAGAGAGATGACAGGATCTTGACGCCAAGTAACAAAAAAAAACATATTATCGAGAGAGGTCACTCTGTATCTAAATCGATAGCAAGAACGATATCTATCCAGTAGGCTGGAACATCCCAGAACATCCCATTGACAGTCACCCCCTACTGACTTTAAGTTGCTAAGTTGCTGGATTGTTGACAAACGCGACGTTTGCAATTAAATCCTCAATTTCTCAATCTGCCTGATTTCTCTCCACGGTCTTCAGAAAAGCTGGATTCCACTTGGTCTTCAGAAAAGCTGGACTACGACAGTTTTCAACGCGCTAAGGGAGATGGTGAGGGCGCGAGGGGTAAAGACTTGACTTTTGACTGTGTTAAAAAGCTAAGGGAGGCTCGAAAGCCCGCGAGGAGGTGGTACGCCTCGAGAAAGGCATGCCTGCCTCTTCGCAAAGGAAGCCTTTCTCCTCGTATTTAATGTAATTTAACTTTCGAGGCAACCGCGAAATTAAGGTGGTACCGAAAAGTCCCTGGCGTACAGGATGCGAGTGAGAAAGCGTATATTCATTTTCCAGCTTCCGCCTTCCTACTCTTGCATTCATGTTTATACGAACCCGATCCTGTGCTTCCGTCCTTCTTTTCCCGCCTCTTGCCCCTTTCTTCATCCCTCGGGCCGGTAAAAAAGAAGGGTTATTACCGAGCATGCGAGAGAGGTGGGTAGGAGGACGAGAGCTCTTCGGTGCTCGTTACTGCGAGCATCGCCCCTCTGCGCCATCCTCTCGACGCAAAAGTAGAACGGTAACGCGCGTTATATGTGCCCAGACTTCGACCCTCACCCTCCTCCTTTTTCCTATTACTATGCAGTACTATATTATTTTTCATGGACGGTAAATAATTCTTCACTCCCAAACCCAATTTCCTGGTCCTACACGTTCATGTATTAAGCCATACTTGATTACCAACTTCTGTACACGTTGCTATTTTTCCTTATTCTCGTTGTTACATAGCAAATTAGTGTACACTGGAGGAAATTATAGTTGTACAACAGGCTGGGCTTCCTCCCACGCAATACGTTTAAACGATAAAAGCATAGCTATAAACATAGGGTGGGTGAGTATAGTTTACAATACCAAAAGCCAACGCTCCATGTCCGAATCAAACACAAAAAATGGATGTGGAATATTCGTTGAAACTGTTCAGGCTTTAATTTCGTACAATATTTTCTGATGAAATCCAAGGATGTAAATCCAAAGTCTATGCCTCGATGATATCTATCGCTGCCTCTGGTATCATTTATAGGGATGTTGAATAAGTTGCTTTATTTAAGGCGTTACCCCCACTTGTAGCGCAAAAAAGGCCTTTTTCATGATTTTTTTTAAAGAAAACTACAAAACTTTTTTAATCGATCAATATACCATTTTAAAGAACACATCTTGAAGAACTTTCAGTAATTTTTTTATTGAAAAATATTGCATTGTTTAGTGGCAAATGGCCGTCAATGAAATAATGTTTTTATATACACGGTTTGTGGTGACCAACATTGCGGCGAAGTGGATCATCTGAAGAAAAAAAATGCGGATGGATTTAGTCAAGTATAAGTATAAACTAGTCTTTAATCGAAGGATTTTAAAAAATATTCATTTTTCACAAAATGGCGGACAGTCAAAGTTAATGGTTCGATTTTAACGAAAAAAAAACGGCCGTTTTTTGGCTATAAAACGGCCATTTTTTTCGAAAAAAAAAATCGAACGATTAAAGACTACATTTTTATGTATTAAATAAGCTTGCAAAATTTCAAGAAGATCGGTTCATTAGTGTTCGAGTAATGTTGGTCACCGACTTCAGAAATGCCATTTTGAGAAAAACGCGTTTAAAGTTTCAATTTCCGGTCGTTTACACAGCGGATTCTTCTCTTTCAACGCTCATATCTCAGTCAATTTTGTTCGGATCGACTTGAAATTTTCAGGACTTATTCTCAGATACTTATACTTCAAAAAAATGCAATAAAAAAAATCGATTTTTTCAGAATCGCAAGTGGGGGTAACCCCTTAAAAAAAAATCACTCCCAGTGTTTCCAAACGGTTCGGAACAGTTGTGTGATCAACTCTTAATGATTCTGCAAGTTCAGCTAGCGTCTGACATGTTTTCAGGAAGTAATGCCTCCCATTCGACACATCAAAGTCATTATTGTTGCAGCGTCTGAAACAATATTTGCACCTTGTTTCCGACAGGCATGGTCGCCGTAATTGTCAAGGGGAGGGTAGGGGTTTCAGCGTGAAAAAAAAACACTTTTTTGCGATTTTTTTCCCTCTATATGGATAGCGTAAATTTATTGAAACCTTTTGTACATTGTTAAGTGTCATTTCAAGAACATTCCGTGAAATTTGCTCGCGAAAATATCCACAAACAAGCCGGTGACAAAGCTTTTCCAAAAACGCCTTTGGAAAAACACGATTTGCGGTGTTCACTGTATTTCAGCTAGAAATTATCTGAAATCAAGTACCGTTAAAATTTAGTCAAAGTATCATCAAATCCTCCCGTCAACGGGCTTGATAATGTTTTTTTCATTTCTAAATTTTTGGTGGTCATGTAAAGTGAAAAGTGTTATTTTTCACGAAAAATTCCACCATTTTGGGGGTGGAGAACCGCGGAATGTAAAAAAAATCTCGAACTAACCGTTGGGGGGAGGTATTTTATATGTAGAAAGTGTGTACCAAGTTTGAAATAAATCGGTCATGTAGTTTCCAAATGGCAGTGAACACGGACTTTGAAAAAGTGATTTCGAGAAAAACTCAGCACCGGCTTGTTTGTGGATATTTTCGCGTACAAATTTCACGGAATGTTCTTGAAATGACACTTAACAATGTACAAAAGGTTTTAATAAAGATGAAAAAAATTCGCAAAAAAGTTTTTTTTTCATGCTGAAACCCCTACCCTCCCCTTAACAAGAATTCAGTGTGCTTGAGCTGCAGATTTTAAAAAATAAAGTAATGCAGTAAAATTCCCCGCGAATACTATTTTTGTGGCACGAAATTTGACATGTTTAACAGAATGAAAAAAAAAAGTTGTTTACACTTCGGCGAAATGACAAATACTGAATTTCAAGCTTGCTTATAGTACTTTTTTATAGATATGTTACCATTGTAAACAGCACACACGCAGTTCTGGTAACGCGATCTGTTGGAAAACAACAAGCACTTATTCAACTCCTAATACACTGACTTGAGCTTCAAAAAATGAGTGCACACCGTAAAATGGGGTTACTTTGAAGAGGTTTTGGAAGTTTTTTGTAGGTAACTTTTTTTTAACATCCTAAATTCCAACTTTTTTTGGTCCGATATAACAATGTGTCCTTTGGCTATCGGATGTATAAGAAAGTGAAGCCCCCCTACCATATTATATATTTTTCAAAGGGTCAAAGTAACCTCAAAAATGGGGTTTCTTTGAAAGGCCATTGAAATGCAACTTATGTCGAAGATCGAGGGTTACTTTGACATCATGTTGATAAAAAAAATTAATATTTTATGCATCATACATGGATTTGAATGAAAAACAACGATTTTTAAAAAGCAAATTATCATCTTCATTAAGACAACATTTTACATCAAAGTATCAAGTACCTAGGGACTTGATATTTCTGTACAGTTACCTGTACATAATATCAGGCTCTGGTCGGGCCTTCCACCCTGGAATAGGTTCGCAAAGTAACGGGTCTAAGGCTAGGTTCCGATCCGCCGTTCTCTTTCTAGGGAACTGATCAGGAACGGGCTGGAGACCAAGCGGTAAATGACCAGGATAGTTTTAGGGAATAGATCGGGAAATAACCAGGAACAGACGAGAAAATTAAAAATGACGTTTCAGCGTTTGTGGAATTCTTGAGGAGGTAAAATCGGGAGTGAATTCAATTTAGTATTTCGACAACATATTGTTTGTTGGCTATCTACTTGCTAAGGTAGTATATGAGTACATATATACGCTTGCTCGCATTTCCTGATAGGCAAAGCGACAGAAAAACGTACACGGAACACTATCCGAGCGAAAAAGACCTAGAGTGCAAAGAGTTATTTCACAAATATCGCAAAATGATAAACGTAAGTGCACGCTCTAAGCATAGTACTTCTGCACTTGGTACAACTCACAAGACCAACTTTTATCCTCGTACATCGCTTGCGCGAAGCGTTTTGCTTGTAGCCACCTGGCGGATTGTTGCCGAAATACATTCAGGTAATGTTTTCTCGGCCAGAACATCGATATTTCCCAACATAGCGACAAGGCGTTCAAAAACCACGAATGACCTGCTTTACTTTTTGCCTCATAAAATAACTTGGCTATTATTTATGCCCACATCATTAGTTATCTTAATCGCGGTATTTATGATGTCTTGTTATCATCGACGATTATCATTGATGAAATGAATGCTTTCAATGATGAATTCCAGCAGATCTATTAGTTTCATCCCAATCAATTCTAAATATCTTTGATGAGGTGAAAAGCAAAGTAGCCGTTCTTTAGTTCTTAAAGACAAGCTCCACTTTTCAGAACATGTCAATGTTCTGGCTGGGTAGACATTACGTGAAAATGTACTTGCTCGCAATGTATCCCGACCAGAAGATCGTAATTTCCACACATAGAGGGTAAGCCCCAAAAAAAACGATTTCCCGGTTTGTTGCGATCTTTCCGGTTTGTTGAGAGGGCCCGGTCAGGTCAATCAGAAAATGCAAGTCTGGTCAGGGCCGGACGCAAAGTAGGGAATGCCCGGTCACATTTCTCCACGGGTATAGGCACGTAATCAGTCTTATAATAATCATTGACATCAAAATCAACTTGAGCAACATATAAATCAGCTCTAGCAACATTATAATAAACTTGAACACCAAATTTGACCAAAAATAGAAAAAAAGTTTAAGCACACATTCAAACCGTATTTTCGAGTCAAAGTAACCTTTAACATCATTTTCACCCCTTTTTACAGTATAGCTTCCACACGAAGATACATTTTCAGAATGGCCAATGGGCTACCTTCGATCCTTTGCCACAAGGAAAAGTCCTTGATCCTGTTTTTTGGATAGCAAGCCAGTGCGTTCGTCTGTGTACGAAGACATTATAATTCCGCATCCGTTCGGATGTCATTACGCTCACGTGTACAACGTAATGTATGCACATTTCGTAAATCTTAATGCCCTAACGAATAATAATGTCGCGTCAACGTTGTCCGTAATAACGAGAGGGCAAATCGTAGCTTCGATTGCCACAAAGTAGCCGATAATTAGCCATTGAACAAAGACTCTCGCCGACAAAGAGAAGACTTGATGAAGGATAAGAGAATTACAGTTGAAAACATGCTGTAGACTTGAAATATATAACAAAACGCTTTCCAAAGTGATACGTCGTCGTCGTTGAGGGCGGCAGGATAACGAGCCGAGTTGCCCGCATAACTGCCGGTGTTACGAGTCTCGTTTAAGGTGCAAAGCGATATCCACGATCCTCTGTGGAGAAAACTCGGAGGGTTACCCGCACCCTCGATCTCCGCGCCTCCCTCACCTTCGCCGATTCACCCCTGTGACCCGTGCTTTTTCCTTTTGTAGGATACCCGCAAGCTCCTCGCACGATTCTTACCAGCACCGTCTTCATTCTTTCTTTGTCCGAATTCCAGCTTGAGTTAGGGCCGAAAAAAGGTTGGGTCTGGGTGGATGTTTCATTGCGCCAATAGCGGGGATGGGGAGGGTGCGCTGGCGTAGCGAAGTAGGAGGGAGAAAAAGGGAATGGGTTCATGGGATGTACGTGAAATACTGGAGGTGCGCTACGGGCCTGAGATATCAATCCTACTGAATTATCCAGGACGGCCGGATTCGTTCAAGTTCAACTGGCAGGCGGAAAACTGAAAAACCCTCTTGTGCTTGCGGTACACGCTCGAACGCTATAAGACTCGTGAAGGTTTTCGCTGTACATGTGGGAGCCTCAGCCTATTATATATATACGTGAGTGTGTATGTACAAGTACATATATCTATACGAACGAATAGAGATGAAGCTCTCCAGCTGCTGCTTTCCGCCCGTAGTGTGTAGTTGGTTTAGCCATGTACTGGCCGCAAGATTGTAGAGTACATGGTCGTGAAATACCAGCGAGATGCACTGCTACGTCGGATCCCTGGCTTGTACCATTTTTCCCACCTGTCACTTTAATTATGACGAATCGTTTCCCTTCTCTTTCTTGCGCATCCCCCTGCCCCCCAGTGTTATGAGACTGTTACGCTACGGCTTGGCCTGTAATAAACTGGCAAATCCCCGGCCGATACGAAATATACGCGACAGTCGGGGCAAAACGAACCCCGGGGCGAAATGAGTTAACGTACGGAAAATCAATTTAGCGAGATCCAATGGCTATGTGAGAAAACGAAATCCGCTTCGACGCAATCAATGAGTACACGTGTTGCTTATTTTTGGTTTTGTTGGTTAAAACAAATGACACTCGTAGCCTGAGGGAGTATCGTTTCTTGAAAATAATTTTCTTCAAACACATGGCGAGGAGAAACAGATCTGAAGATACCTCAATGATGGGGAAACTATTCATGAGGTATTTCCATCATTGAGGTATCTTCAGAACTGTTCAATGTCAATGTTGATAATGGAAGGACTCAATAGTCATAATATCATCTTCCGATCTGTTTACACTGGCTTTGTGTTGGAAGAAAGTTATTTCCAAGGCCTTGATCCGAAGATCCAGGCCTGAAGATGAATGATGAATTCCAATGATGGAAAGACTGAATAGTGTTTCCATCATTGGGGTATCTTTAGATATGCTTGCGCCAGCTATCATTTATTGATTTACTGGTTAACTGTAATAAAGGTAATCAAATAAATGCCGAGGAGGACGAGATCTGAAAGTACCTCAATGATCTTAAGACTACATAGTCTTTCTATCGTTGAGGTATCGTCAGATCTGATTCTCGTTGGTTTGTGGTGGTATAAAGGAAATTCTTGTTGGTATGAAGAAAATTATTATTCGATGAGGCTATTGTTTAATCGCTTACTGGTTAACTGTTACGACATATTTATGACAGTGAGTATCTTTGTTAAATCAGTGACCTTGTAAATGAGCCATTTAAATCTATTAAACATACACGGAAAAATGTAATGAAGAACTTCTTCCCGTTTGGCTTGTGTTCTTTTTTAGATATGTATGGAATGGTTATCAGCAAGAACTAATTCAAAGTACCTTATATAATTTCGAGTATAAATGTAATTACCTAATTGACAACACGGCACCACGAACAAAAAAGCAATAATGCATTAAGGCCTTAGGCCACTGTAACGGGTATAAAATCATGTGCGAAATTAACCATTTTTTTTTTCGTATGAAAAAGTGATTCACTCATGAAATTAATTATACATCTATTTAGTATGAATATCAAGCTGTTAGAAAATATATATATTTTTTGTAGATGTACAAAATGGCCGACTACTAATATTTTCGTTATACTACTACTATTTGTTATCGTTATACTACTAACATTTGTTATCTTTTTTTAGGCGCTCCGCGCCGTGACATTCCGCATCCGCAATCTTTTACCTAGAACAAAAAACAAAAATTCTCGTCAATCTACATTAGAATACTTAGAGAAATACGTACGGAATTTAAAAATTGTTTTATTCAAAAGTTGTAGGTATTTGAACTTAAGAAATGAATTTTCAGTGAAAAATCGCGTTATAACTGCTCATAAACTGCTCATAAAATAAAAAGTACTCGATTAATCAAAAATTCCGTACGTACTTCTCTGCGAAATGCAATAAGGAACATAAATTTTAAATTTGAAGTAAATCGAGTGAAAATTGTTGAAGTTATTTGTCACGCCAATTGGAAAAAAGGTGTTTCGAGAAGTTTCGAGTAGTAGGCTATTTCGTGCATCGAAAAAAAATATATTTTTAACAGCTTCATATTCATACTAAATAGATGTGTAATTGATTTTACGAGTGAATCACTTTTCCATACGAAAAAAAATTGTTAAATTAGCACATGATTTTATACCGGTTACTGTGGCCTGAGTCCTTAAATCTATTAAACGTGCACGAAAAAATCTAAGGAAACATAACTTCTTCCCGTTTAGCCTGTTTTTGATATGTACGAAATGGTTATCAGCATGAACTAATTCAAAATACCTTATATCACTTCGAGTAAAAATATAATGTCCTAATTGACAATACGGCACCACGAACAAAAATGCATTAATGTATTAATAAAAAAAATTGACGTGACATTTCGATTTTTTAAATTTATTCACATCTTATCGTTACCGGCCATAGTATTGTTTTCCACGCTTTCTCGAACGGCCACGAAAACAAATAGTGTTACCGTTTTCAACACTATTTAGGATTCTCTTTTCTTTCATGGGGCAAACTCAATTGTCCTCGCTACGATCTACTTTGCAATGCTGGGCATATTGTCTCTCTCTATTAAAAAAATAGATGCCCCGGTATACCAGAGAGGCTTTTTCATCCCCAAAGTTTTCGGATGATTTCACCATATTTCGTATACATGTATACGAGCGTAGTCGGCCACGTGAAAAATTCACGTATGCACTCGGCCTGACTCTCCCACTCGCCTGTCTCTCCTTTTCACGTATGTAGGACTGGCATAAATTCGTGGACTATTTTACTTCGTGTGGAGCCTACCCGCGCCACTTTAAACAGACCAAAAGCTGTTACTCCCCTCACGCTCGTACGGCTGTGGCCAACACGAGTTACAACGCTGGGCTCTTCGATTCTGCATTATTAAGGAGCCGCGAGCTGCTCCAGTAACAGACTTCGAATAAAATTCGCCCTCCAAGCTGAGTACCAACCGATGTCGAATTTCTACACTGCTTGTATCATAAATGTTACACTTACCTTGAATTTTCTTCAGTGCTTCGAAAAAATATATACCGCAGACCCACTCACTAATCGAGTGCGATCTTGAATAAATAATGTGCTCGATTTTATTATCCATTCGCTCAACCGAATTCTCGGCTTTCGTTGGATCACTGTTACTCCGCAAATTGTCCTGTCAGCTTTATGTGAGGACAAAATTGCTGATGCTCATTATTCTTTTTTTAACGAAAAATTTCTTCACCATTTTTGACACTTGGCATTTTATGTTTTATTACTTCTTTTGGCTTTTTATTAATCATTAAAAATGGAAACAAATATTGGAAAACGATGGAATGGTACGCTTTGAAACGAAAAGACCGAATTTTCCGGAAAAAATGGCTACATTTTGCAATAAAAAATACTTTTTATTTTATTTTCTAGAACGTTTAGGTCCATGTTTTAGACTATAAAGGGAGAAAAATGTATACCCAATTTCATCAGAATCGGTCAATTAGTTTTCTAGCTATACGTCACGCCAGTTTTGAAAATGCAGTTTAGAAAACCGTGTCATGCCACCATAACTTTCAGAGGTTAATGCATTTTTTTAAATACCATGCAACAGCCGAAGTAGTAATAAAACATACTCTGAATCTCTTTCCTTTAAAAAAAATTATGAAAATCTGCAATTGTTTCCTCGCCTAAAGGTATCTCCCCCCTTAAAGTTGACAGGACAATTCGCAAAGCAATAATAATCTAACAAAATCCGCGAATTCGGTTGATCGGATCACCAAGAAAAATGGGCAGATGAAATTCTACGCGACGTGGCATAAAGTGATCATAAAAATTAAATAAATTGTAATGCAAAGAAGACTAACAATTTAGAGCCCGGAAAAAGGTAAAATTCGAATATAGGTTCCCCATATGCAGACCTCAGATGTTTTTTAGATCGTTGTATTTCGGTATATATGCATTTTTGTTTTTTTGTTTGCAGAATCATTTTTTTGTAGTCAATGATCCTTATTTTATGGCCCAAAATTTATTTTTTAAGAAAAACATAAATGAAGTGCCCAATATTTCGTTCAAAGTGGGAGATGCGTTGAAAAGTACGTACTTGCATGAAAAAGATCATAATTTTTTTTCAAAATATAAGAAAAATCCTTGGAGGATTTTAAAGAGAAAGGTTTGTACATATGAAAAAAGACAGTGTCGACCGTCTTTGCAAAAAGTATAATTATTCGGAGATTTGAATTTGAGCATATTCGGAATAGTGAAAAATGGAAAAAATCGACTCCTTCGGCAGATTAATCGTTGAAAAGGTATATTTTCCGCATTTTTTTACTTTGATGACTTACTATTATGGACATTTACCGCAATCGACGTATAAGTGGATTCGGTGCTCGTTGCACATAGCCCTCTTGCGTAACGGACACTTGCTTTTAGTTTTATGCGATAAAATAGCGATAAAATAGTTTGATAAAATGCGATAAAATAGTTAATCGACTCGGTGACGATATTTCGTTCTCTGTGCAATATCATATATAGACGTGATGCTCCGTCTATCGGAGATGCTCGATTGTACATCATGGCATCGTCCGATGATAAAAGTTCGGCAACATCTTCAATAATGGATCTAAATACCGTAGAACGTTCGAATTGAAAAATCATGAATATTTGAAGAAGAAAAATCATCATTTACCTACTTCTGAAGTCGTCGTGGTAAAACGATGTCAATACCAAGTCCGTTTATTAAATTATCTCAGCAGTATTTTTTTGGATAAGGTTCCGAAACGACCCCCCCCCCCGCCGATCGGCTGAAATTTTGCACAATCCTTTCTTTTAATATTTTGAGACAACCCCTAAAGGGATTTTTGGCGACACGCAATAGTTTTTGGGTTTGGGTTTGTTTGGACAAAACGAAGAGCGCAATGACATATATAGGTATAAATGGAGACATAGCAGATATAGATATACTAGACGCGGATAAAAAAAAGAAACTTAAAAATTCAACATCTCGAAAACTATTGCGAGTCGCGAAAAATCCCTTTATGGGTTGTCTCAAAATATTAAAAGGAAGGATTGTGCAAAATTTCAGCTCGATCGGCCGGGGGTGGTTTCGGTATCTTATCCAAAGAAATACTGCTAAGACAATTTAATGAATGGTCTTGGCATTGACATCGTTTTACCACAAAGATTTCAGAAGTAGGTAAATGATGATTTTTCTTCGTCAAATATTCATAACTTTTCAATTCGAACGTTCTGCGGTATTTAGATCCATTATTGAGGATGTTGCCGAACTTTTATGATCGGACGATGCCATGATGTACAATCGAGCATCTCCGATAGACGGATAATCACGTCCATATATGATATTGCACAGAGAACGAAATATCGTCACCGAGTCGATTAACTATTTTATCGCAGTGGACACCCCGATCCTGACCGAGACCGATATGACTCACCGCAAACGTCCGGTTTTTGCCAAGCCTTGGTTATATTCGTTACCACCTATCGCGACACACAGCTCGCGTGCGCTGGCGTCGGCGCCGAGGTAAATGTTAATCGGTGGGCGCGGATTTGGATAGGAGCCAAAGATCTCGGGAATATTTTCACATTTTCATATACACCTCTCTCACTCGCTTCCCCAGTGCCTTTTTCTTTCCGGGGGATTCTCGTTCGCTCGGTTCTCCGTACTTATACTCACTACCCTTCAACGCGCTCGCCGAGTCATAAGCAGCACGTTAATTAATCCGCCAATTATCGAAGACTTTTTCACATTTCTCGTTCCTCCGTGGAAATAACCGGGCATGCATAAAGCTTTGTAAATTATTGTTCAAGAAATGTAGACACGGATACGTTTTCTCTCGTAATTTATTTAAGAGTAGATAAAATAATTACACACTGGTTCATTTGGTTACATTCTGTTCTTTATTATTATTTATTGTTTTATTTATTTATTGCGGTCTGAATTAATTCTTGAGTTCCAACGTATGGCCTTGCGGGTCTTTATGTATATTCCTGCCCAATTGAATCTAACCTAACTTCCGTTGCGTCCACAGCCATCTCAAGGCATTACTTTCGCGGAGGGCCGTATTTTGTGGAGGCATAAGTACGGCCGTTCGGAATCATTGGTGAATTACAGTGGCGCTTAATCAAAAGAAGTGATAATCAATTATTTTACCCAACGATAAACTTCCGGGGAACTGGCCATAAGGAAGAGGTGGCCAATAAAAATGTGTCATAGAACCGCGCACTAGATTTCACCTGTTACTGCTTAAGGCCTTAAGCCACTCTAGAGGCCGAAAATAGGCTTTTTGAGGATTTTTTTTCCAGAAAAACTACAAAATAAATTGAGATTACAAAAAGGGTGTTTATCACACATACCAGTGACTGTATACAATCATTTTTTGAAGCGATCAATTTCAAAATGGCGATTAATTCACAATTATCTGACGTTTTTAGGCAAATTTTTCACTTTCGAAAAATTTGCCCAAAAATCGTCAGATAATTGTTAATAAAAAATGAACTATGCCATATAAAAAAAATCCTACGTACTTCCATAGACAATGTATTTTTCAAGACATATTCAACATTTCAAGTGAACCGGTTGAAAATGTTGTGAGTTATGTTTCCGGCCAACTTAAAAATGCAGTTTTGAGATAAACGCTGCACAGCAGCAATTTTGGAGTTAATCGCTTCAAAAAAAATATTGTATGCAGTCACTGATTTGTATGATAAACATCCTTTTTTGTCATCTCGATTTATTTTGTAGTTTTTCTGAAAAAAAATCCCTAAAAAGCCTATTTTTCGGCCTCTAGAGTGGCCTAACCCCTTAATTCGCTTCACATCGTGCGCAGGTGTAAGTGCACGAGCAAAAGTTTGGCAAAAATATGTTAAGTGAGTGAAATCCTTTTCAATTATTCTGTCTACCGCTACATTTTTTGAACGTTTCGTGTTTTACACTGTGGTGATGTTATTTTGTTAAAGAAATGGTTACTTTTGTATTTCTTGAATAGTTCACTAACAGTGCTTTGTTATAACCTCATATTTCGCATGTATTGTTTATACTTGTTTACGTTTTAGATGTGGCCATCTCTCCCTTAAGATTATGAGAGAGATAGTATTAGTTGTAATGTGTTCAAGTAATTCATTTTTTTTCTCTATATTTGGTTTAGATGCCTAATAAGTACAAGATAAAAGCAATTGCTCTACGAGCGAACTGGACTCAAGAGTCATTAAAAGCAGCTGTTAGTGCTGTAAAAAATGTAAATTGTCGGTTCGTGCGACCGCTAGGACCTACGAAATATCTAGGAAGACCTTAGAAAGACGATTTAACAACAATAACAAAAAATGTTGCGGAGAAAATTATTATGAAACTCGTCGCCTCGAAGACTGGCTTCAGTGGATAGTGTGCCAAATTTGGGTATACAAAAATTATACTGATTTCGATTATATGTGTTCTAGATGTGGCCAAGAGGAAAAAAAATTACGAAGCAAAACACAAAACCAAAGATAAAACCGAGACCATAATGCTGGGTAACTTGCTATCTCACCTCTACTCCATCACGTCGGGATACTCCAGGAGAGATAGCCAATCGTGATTTAAAAAAAATAGTAATTTTCAGGATGATCTGATAGGAGTTTTTTTTTTATTTCGTAAATGATCTTAATGTTAAATGTCCAAAGTTTAATTATAAATGAAGGTAAGTTAATAAACGTATGTACTCTTATTTTGACTGAACTTTGAAAAAACTATAGCCAACTACCCCGGATTTACCCTTATACCACATTTGCCGAGGGTACAAGGAAACCGTCGAAAACCCGTACCCGTGTAGATGACCCCATATTCTTTTTATTCTCTGGTACACAGGCTTTTACTCAAGTATCTCAAGCCAAAGTCTGAAAAGTACTTAAGTACCTTTCGGAAAAATGTATATATAAGAGTCTAAAATCTTTACAATTAATATTTTCCTATCCTCTCTCTCGTTTACCCCCCCCCCCTCCCCCGGCCCTCCAGCTGGTGACGCCCTTTTATAAGTATATGCAGTGGTAAGGTAAATGTCCCAATTATTGAACAGCTAAGGATCTGGGGGATTGAATTCGGTGAGCAAAAAATATAAAATCAAGAAAAAACCATCGCTTTCAGGTTCAAATGATACTTTGATATTTTTACTTTTGAAAAATCACCCTTTAAATTATTTTTTAATAATTTCAAATGAAAAACAAAAGAATAACAATGTGAAGTATGCAAATGTCCCTAATATTGAACAGGCATGTCCCAGTTATTGAACACTCTCGAGAATTCTTTTTCCATTCTGAAAATATTATTTTGGGTACAATATTAAGAAATAAAAGCAAAATCAAACATTTCAATAATCTTTTGTTAATCATGTAAAAATACAAAAATATATATTTAGTCTCTTTTGACAGGTTTTTGGTTCATTCGCATTTGGTTTATTTTTGCTTTTCAACTCGAACTTTATTTTATTTTTATTTCCAGCTTCCTCGTTTTTATGTTCTGTCCTTGTTTGATTTTGTCGCAGCTCGGCTCCCTGAAATATCGGAGAGCAAAAGATATTGAACAGTACATTCGTATTTTTAGGTTGCATTTAGGTTGTTTTCTCTTTTTACTTTCCTTTTTATGTTTATTGCACGAAAATACAAATGAAAAATATATTTGACGATCTGAGAGTTATTATTAAAAGAATAAAGGTAAGTTGATTCAGGAACTTACAGTTTTTGTTTGCATAAATCCGATTCACACGATCTGTCACACGTTAACTGTCTAGATGTTTTGAAGGGTTCAATGACGCCATCTTGGAGAATTCGAGTGTTCAATAATTGGGGCACACTGCATTTTCTATGTCCCAATGATAGAGCATCGTATTTTTTAACAAATAATTAAATAAAAAATTTCATAAAAATTGTTATTTGTAAGAAATTTTCTGAGAAACCTGAAACGCCTTTACCTTTTGAGATGCGACAGTTTTTGAATTTTTTATGCCCTTACACATGAAGCGGTGCGTCTTAGCAAAAACGATAAGCAGTTACCACGAGACGTCAAATCGAGTCACCGTTGCTGATTAAATAATGTTTTGCTCTATTAAGTAATGCTTTTTTTGCACAAGTAAGGTAACATTTCGATAGCTAAAAGTTCCATATATGTAATGAAATTATTGTAAATAAGTAGATGTATGCAGATGAATGAGAAATAATAAAAATACAAGATAGTGTTCAATAATTTGGACCTGTTCAATAATTGCGACATTTACCTTATCTCGAAAGTAACGAAATTATTTTTTTTACGACGTATTCATTCCGGCGATATTTCAAATTTCTAAAACCACCCTAATGGGATGCGTACATTTTCAACTGATAATGCAGCGCCGGGCACGTTCCACCATTAATCCCTTCACATACGTATCTTCAGTAAAACGAACTCTTTTATTCGCAACTAGGTAATTTATTCGCAACTCTTTTCGCATCACAAGATGGAATTTAATTATTTCCCGACGTTCGGCTTCAAGTGGCACACGAGGTACTCGTCAATCGACCAGCGACGAATGAAAGATCCAGCTAACGCACATTGTTCGGTGCGAATGGAAATATTCTCGTTATTTTTTCCCCCTTATTTCTGTCAGAGGCTCGCAAATGAATATATAACTATGGTAGAAAAGAAGAAGGCTCTCTTGACGCGCTCTCTAAAACCTCAATCCTATGAATAAAATGACGGGACGCGATTACGACGAGTGTTCGTTCGGAGTAGAAAAATCTTCGGAGGAAGCTATTCTTATTCGATTTTCATGCGTTTTTTCTTTTTCGACTTACGTACCAGAGACTTAGAGTGCGATGAATTTTCGTGTCTCCCAATGACGACTTTTCAAAATTCACCGTGAAGCTTCGAATATTCTTGTACTTTTCTACTTCCTAGACGTATTCGTAGATACGGCGTCCTTACCCCACGTGCCCTCATACGAAATGGATCTTTATGCATTCGCGATATATACATTCCGAGCACGTAGGAATACAGAGTTGACGATAGTGGATGAATCTTTTCGTGTGCTTTAGAAATGTACAGCGAACGAAATTGACGTATCGCGGAGCTCGAAGCAAACTTGCAGATCTCCGAACGTAGCAGCCGAAGATACGTGGAATGTAAAGAATTATTCAACTCTTACACGGAGAAAACAGGGGCCTCGAAGTTTAGAATTAATACTATGCTTCTAAACAAAATATCATTAAATATGAAAAAGTATCGAATGGAAGATAAAAATTGTAATTATGGTATAGTAATAATGAAGAAATTTAAATTTTAACCTACGATATGGCACGTAAACTGATACAAATAATAGATTTTATTCGGCATATTGTGATTTTTTGTAGTATTCAAAAAATATTTTGCCCACGTGATTGGAACAATTAGTTTCTAGTGTTCTACAAAAAGTACGGTATAAAGAGTCACATTTTACTAATAACTTCGTAATATTTTTCGCTATACGCCGAAGATTTATGCTATGTGTATTAGGGTGGCCCTTAATACGGGTCAAAAAAAAATTGATCGCGCCGCCCTCCAAGACGGTTCCAAATAATTTTTAAAAAACCTACGCAAAGCCCCCGCTATGTCCGTTAAGAGGAAGGCGTGCCTGTAAGCATGAACGTAAATTTAAATATCAATTTTTCTTCATGATTGGAGAAATGTCGATTTTTTAAATCTAGTCTATTTTTCAATTTTTCAACACCATATTTCTGTGGTTTAAATAAAAAATTCGTACTGAACGAAATAGTATAGATATCTTATGTGTACATTTTTTAAATATTATGTTTTTCCCGACCAATTGGATGACTTGTGCGAATAAATAATTTCTTTGTTTTCAATAAAACGAACAAGCTCGCCAAGTTTAAAATCCTGTTAAGTTTCAAATGTCCCTATGCATTTTTGCGAAAGTAATTTTCAAATACATTTTTTATCCACAGCACTGGAAGTCAGATCTCAGTGAAATATTAATATGTTTGTATATCAGCACTCAAGGAATATTTCTAACAAAATAAAAATAAAAAATTCTGGCCAATCCGGAAGTTCGATGTGAATGGTTTATCGTGAATTTATATCCTTCGTACTTAATAGACTTTTCTGACAAGATGCAAATTTAAAGTTTGATTTTGATGTGATTAAAAGCGTTCGACAGCAGCTAAATTGAACTATTGTTCGAAAATAATAGGATGGTAAAACTGAACGCTCATCAAATCTAGTATGGAGGACCTTATTGTTTGATCTGTATATTGAATACCAATATACAATAGCTTCGGAAAGTGAAAAAAAATTGACAAATAAACTACATTAATAAAATCGAAATTTCTCCAATCATGAAGAAAAATTGATATTTAAATTGAAGTTCATGCTTACAGGCACGCCTTCCTCTTAACGGACAGTGCTGGGGCTTCGCGTAGATTTTTTTTCATTATTTGGGACCGTCTTGGAGGGCGGAGCGAACCCCATAAAAAGTTATGGGGTTTTGACGTTCGCGAAAACACTTGATAAAATAGGGCATTTTTGAACATTGCGACGCCTATATGGGGGGTTGAGGGCGAGGGGATTGATAAAAGAAGCCTTCCTGAATACAAAATAAACCCAACGCCCTCTGGCTTGAGGGTTTTAATACAGGAGTTTGTTTGAGTTTGTTTGTGTAATAAATGAGAAAATAGCACAAAAAAATGTTAGGCTCATTTTTTCGGAATAGTCATTTATCTAAAGAATTACCTAGCAACATTATAAAGAATTTGAAATCCAAATTTGAGCAACAATAGGAAAAAGTTAAAAAGCGCACACGTTTAAACCGTATTTTGGCGTTCTGTTAAAGTTGCTCCAAAAACTGTCAATGTTACCCTCAATGTCAAATTACCCCCCTTTTACGTGATCTAATGATTTTTTAACTATTTTTTCCTTCTTTGACAAATGATGCATTTTTTATGTGGAAATGACTAAATTATTCTTGAATATGGTTAGGTTTTTCCAGCTAATTTTCCAACCCCACCCTTTCGCAGAGCTTCTTCAGCCCGGAAGATCGATTTTTATCCATCAGGCTTCGAAGGACCAAGAGTTCTGCTTCGATCGACTTCTGAGTGGGCAATTTGTCATCAGCAGGTGATGTTGCATCGATCAGGATGTTGGTCGATCGATCGGGCCGGATTTCGAAAATTGCTCCTATTCGATGTATCTGTAGACCTGAGACTGGACCATTTTTTTATTCCTCACTCAATCGGATTGGGCAAGGTCTTATTCGATGCAAAATCGTTTGGAGGTCACAAATTTTCCAGTGACATGAGGATGACTATAAGGGATGGGAAAGGTCCCAGCCCTTATAGCCCTACCCGGGGTATCGATTTTTGTCTCTCAGGCTGCGCGGGCCCGGGAGTTTCGCTCGAATCGAGTTCTGAGTAGGAAATTCGTTATCAGCGGATGATTTTGCATCGATCAGGGTGTTGGGGGATTGATCGAATTCCGATCATTGGTCCTAGTTGAAGGGTCTCAAGACCTGAATCGGACAAAATCCGTTTGGGCGATAGGGAAACTGAATACCGTGTATTTAACATGAACAAAACATCAAAAATATTATATCCATCTTCATCAATCTCAATTTTCTGTTTCATAAAGTTTGACCATTTTGCCTAGCGTACATTAATTATTCGAACCATCATGACAATACGAGGGTGAGGTGAAAAGTTTCCGGCCTGACCAAGAAAAACGATGTTTAAAATTTTGTTTGCTTTATTTTTCAACATATTCTCCATCAACACTGATACATTTCTCATAACGGTGTTCTAATTTAGTTATACCAATTTTAAACGTAGATTCGTCAAGCTCCTCAAAATACTGATTTACAGCTTCGATAACTTCTTCGTTGCTCTTAAATCTTTTTCCGCCAAGCCATTTTTTGAGGTTAGGAAACAGGTAATAGTCGCTGGGGGCTAAGTCTGGAGAGTAGGGAGGATGCGGCATCAATTCAAACTTCAATTCGTGGATTTTGGACATGGCAACAATCGACGAATGCGCTGGTGCGTTATCGTGATGAAACAAAACTTTTTTCTTCGCCAAATGAGGTCGTTTAATTTGCACCTCTTGCTTCAAACGTTGCAATAACTCTGCGTAGTATTGACCAGTGATAGTCTTACCCTTTTCAAGGTAATCAATGTATATAATTCCTCTCGCATCCCAAAAAACAGTAGCCATAACCTTGTTTGCCGATAAAATTGTTTTTGCCTTCTTTGGGGTTGGTTCCCCTTTTCCAACCCACTGTTTTTACTGTTCTTTATTTTCAGGAGTGTAGTGGTGGACCCATGTCTCATCAACAGTTATGAATCGACACAAAAATTCGTTTGGATTACGCCTATACAGCGCCAAATTGTCGGTAGAAATGGTTTTTCGAAGCAGTTTTTGGTCGAGCGTTAGCAAACGCGGCACCCACCTTGGACACAGCTTTTCCATGTTCAAATGGTTGTGCAAAATATTTCGCACACGTTCAGCTGACATCCTACAGGTCTCAGCTATCTCATGCACTTTCAACCTGCGGTCTTCCAACACTATTTTATGGATTTTTTCAATCATCTCTGAAGTTGTGACTTCAAGGGGCCGTCCTGAGCGAGGCTCGTCAGAGGTGCTCACACGACCCATTTTAAATTCAGAAACCCACTGCTTAATAGTTGAATATGATGGGGAGGAGTCTCCTAGTGCTGAATCCATCTCTTCTTTTATTTGTTTTGGTGTAAAACCTTTCAAATAAAAGTATTTGATGACAGCACGTTTTTCCAATTTTTCCATTTTTACGAAAACAACGGAAGCGTCTCGCGCAATGTGCTCTCAAACGCAAACTAACGTAGCGATTGGGCTGAAACTGTACATACAAGCTCGGTAGGAATGGTACTGTAGGACGCCGCTCCAAAACTAGACCTAGTGGCACCATCTCTTTGTCAGGCCGGAAACTTTTCACCCCACCCTCGTATATTCGGTTGAATCACTCACTTCCCTCAAAAACATTTTCCCGAATGGCTTCTTAAATAAAAAAATATATTAATTATCGCAATGACAACGCAAACTAATTGTAATTATCCTGAAAGCAACGATCGTCGTGTTTTTTTCGCTCGATATGCACTTCGTATTTATTTTCTCTCATTTCTCTTCTGCTCTAAGCGACCAGAACGTAATGAATGCGATTAATTCGTTCGTTCCGGAAAAGCATTTTCTATCATATATTTTTCCGTTCTATACTATTAATATTATCGAAGTAATTATCGCTTGCAAACTAATTTCGGCGTATCGTTGTTTTCATTTTTTTACGAAACACATTTTTTCTACCGCGTTGCTTGAATTTCACAAAAAAATCAACCCTCCGTGCACACCTCGGCCGAAGAAGTGGCATTCCTCCCTCGTTACACGCTCTCCGTCCTTTTCTCTCGTTTCGCCGCCGTCTCTCGATACGCACCAATAAATATGTCCAATTTGCAAGTGCAAACGGGGCACTCGCGTGGCGCATTGCACATGGATCTACGCATACATATGGGACAAATTTGCGAGCGAGACGCAAAATCGTCGTTTCCATTCGCGTATTAATTATTTCGCCAAACCGTTCGATTGAACGAGTAAACGCTAATTGATATTTCAGTCTTTGGTAGATCAATGTACGGACATGTACGTGTGTACTATATAGACAGGTAAAACTCATATAACGTAGGGTATATTGTTTTCACGTGCACACGAGGCAGTCAACGTCAAATCGAACAACCTGACATCTTCGAATGTCGAATTCGAGCCTCAAGTCGAAACCGATTTTTTCGGCACAGCGAGAGAAAAAAAGTTATGGAAAAACGAGATAGAAAACTGAGATGGACTTAGAAAAAACTAGCTGATCTGGCTACGGACTAGGAATAAAGTTACATTGACGTTAAAGTCACCCCAAGTACAAACCCGAACTACAAAAGTAGTCAAATGATGATTGAGAATGACGTGCGAGCACGAGTGTCATGCGTCGATTTGCCGTGGGATGTCCCATGCTGCATACATACTGTATCAGAGAGCAGAATCGGATCGTCATTATTGTTGTTAGGGAGACTAGTCGAAAAACGTATCCAGGCTACCCGCCGCTTCCAGCTATGCGAGCTATTGTGGCCAAGCGTATAAACGATTCGGTTTGCCCTAAAATTTCACACTGACGTAGCGAATATTAGAGAACCTATCTGTGCATACAGAAATGGACAATGAGTATATTACACACGTATAGCAAGTATATATAGGCATACGAATATTGCCCCATAGAGACGAAATATCAATACACCCAGAAGGCGAAAATGATATCCCCTACTCATTGACATCGTCATGTTTAGCTGAATTGTACCGTACATAGGTTTGTTCCACCTCGATACTGCTCATTCACCGTTCAATTCACGATCTCTCGGATCCAAAGAATCGGCACTCCTGAATAGGATCACCCATAGAAATGGAACTGCGAATTGCTGTCGAACGGAAAGGCCTAAGTGAAGTAACGGTACGTGTTACATCGATTAGTTCACGCCATTTTGTTTGATAGTGTTCGATACGGGTACAGAGATTGGAAATGCCGGAAGAGCCGAATCGGAGATATGATTGGAAAGCCAGGTAGAGAGTATCTGCGGAATTCAAGGATATCTACGGAACTCGCAGAGTGTGGGCAAAGAGGGAAGGATCCCGCCGTATGGCTTATCTCGATAAAGCCACAGTGGTCATTCAGTAGGAAATCCGGCCGGTGTTGAACACGCTAATGAAAGTACGAGGGAAACCAATCACACTAGTTCGTGTTAACACATGATGCCACTGATGTGTGTGTGTGTGTGTGTGTGTGTGTGTGTGTGTGTGTGTGTGTGTGTGTGTGTGTGTGTGTGTGTGTGTGTGTGTGTGTGTGTGTGTGTGTGTGTGTGTGTGTGTGCGTGCGTGTGTGTGTGTGTGTGTGTGTGTGTGTGTGGGTTGTGTGTGGATATGGGTGTGTGTGTGTGTTTTAACAGCGTACTTTCTGTATTAGTAGCGCATGATGCAAAAGGTTATCTAGTGGACAGGGACTCGGAAATTTAAGCACCGAAATTTGTTATTCTACGATAAGGTCTTGGTCCAAGCGACCGCAGTTAAAATCTGATAGTAATATGCACACAGGTACATGATATATTGGAAAATCAAAGCTAGTAGGTAGATTGGAATCACTATAGAAATTCACAAAACCCATTATGCGCGAACGATTTTCCTCGATATGTATAGCTTTCTAGGATATTATAATACAGCGCGACAACGTCATCAATGATTCAGTTTGAACTACAGCGTCATTCTTCTACAGACATAATCACTAATCTCACTAACTTAAAAAGAATGAAGACGCGACATTTTTCAACTACCGGACCACTTTTCACGAAAATAGAATCGGTGCATTCATAGTGGATTTGCGATCAGCTGAATTTACTGCCTGAAGGAAGTAATGGCCCATTCTACATACATTGTCTTGGCCATCGTTAAAGCCGGAAATACCACGAGATTCATTGCCGCATTAACATTTTTAAAAGTTCTTACCAACTATTGAATCGAGTGAGTTGTGCAATGGTATTCACGGGATCTTTTCTCAGGTTGATTTCCAACATCCGGCTCGGGACCTTTGATCAAACACTATAAAACCACGAAATGTTTTCGTGATTTCAAACTACAGACATTTTTCACGGCGACGCATATCGTTGTAGCTGCAACGCTGTTCCAGCAGTCCGTAAACAAAATGGTGCGCAGCCCCACACCCTTCATCATCGTGTGAAATGACATGGGGTGTCTCTTTACTCGATAGCTGATCCACGTATAACTGTAATCACATTGGATCGCCGCGGAGCCAGAGCGTTTCGCCGATAGTTCAAACAAAGCATGTCCCACTGATTCAGCCGAATGCGATTTCAAACTAGGCACGGCTCACGTATTCAATGTACATAAGCTATGAAGGGTTGAACATAGTTTTCAACTATATGAGCAACGGGAGATGCTCCATGGGATTCGCGTCAGCCCTGGTCAATGTTTCAACAATGATGTTTTTAAGGGCTACGTATATATGATAAACGTCTCTTATGCAATATCTCAATTGGTCTCGACATTATGCCATTCATTATTCTTCAGTTCAAATGTTCATTGCTTAGTCGAATCAATCAACTGCCTTGAGTAAAAGCATCACGGATGATTGATCGAATCAATCAGTTGCTTCGAATAACTTAACAATTTTATGTGTTGAGTCTTTCTTGCTCGGGACAATAATAGCGGGTTGGTCTCTACATTCGTACGATTGGACACTTGTGTGCAGTTACTTGAACGCGATACACGGAGAGCATTCAGCAGGATTAGCCGGGACCCTAAAATAACGAGGAGGGCTGCAATTTCCCTTATCAAGGTTTTTCCTTGGTAGAAACGAAATGAAATGATAAAAAAATCTTCCTTTTGCTTTAAGATGGGCTGGCGTTTGAAGAATGGAGTTAATCAATCGATGGGAATTACTAATTCAAGAAAAACATCGCTACCACCCTCCACGGGAGATGGGTAATCTTATTTTTTGTGTGTGATGTTGCGACATAACTGACAAGCAATATCACTTAAGGGGTAAGGCCACTGTAACGGCCCAAAAAAAAAGGTTTTTTCACTAATTTTTTGCTCCCGAAATTGAAGGTATTTGAAAAAAAACTTTTAATGGTGTTATCGGGCATACATTAAACTTTATTATAAAATTTTTTTACAGTAAAAAAAAAACAAAATGGCGGTTCCACAGCTATCTTCCCGGGACATGTTTTGCTTCCAGGGCTCCGCGGCACGCAGCACCACTGGTGCACTTTTGAATCTAGAACAAAAAAAAAAAAAACCATTAATCTAGAGGGCTATAGCTAGAGAATGTCGATCGGATTTTAAAAAGTATCAATTTTTGTGGATTTGGCGTGCGTTTGAAAAAAAAAATTGATTTTTGACGAAAAAAACGGCAATTTTTTTGTTAATAAAAAATCAATAAATAAAGTTCTTGAAAATTCCGATCGACATTCTCAAGATAATGTAAATGTTCACATCTGGTTAAAATTTCAAGTAAAAAAAATGAAAATTGTTCGAGTTATGCTGCGTGCCATTTTGAAAAACCATGTTTCGAGAAAAACGCGTTTAAAGTTTTGCGAATAGTTTGTTTGGGTTTGTTTGGGTTTGTTTGGGTCGCACAGGACCTTTTTTTCTTATTCTAGAGGGTTTAAACTATTTTTTAAGCCAATAAAAAAAAATCGATTTTTCAAAAAATTTACAGTGGCCTTACCCCTTAAGTGCCCGCCGTCGATTTGGTTGAAACTCATATATGTGATAAAACGTTGAAAACTATTAGACACGTATTTTTTCTTATCTACGGAAAAACAGTTTCAAGAGGGGAAAGCACCCCTCAAAGAAAGGCGTGTTGAGGGGTGGTTTTGCAGTTCCACCCATAAGCAGTCCACCGATCTGAATGAATCAAAAAAGCAAAATTCTGCTGATGAAAAGCGATGAAAAATCCACTATAATATAATTGAACAAATAATTAAGGGATGACACGCCTTTCTTTGAGGGGTCGTTTCCCCCCTTAAAACGTTTTTCCGAAGATATAGAAAAACATGTGCGTAATAGTTTTCAATGCTTCATCACATATATGAGAAAAAAAATGTGTCTAATAGTTTTCAATGCTTTATCACGTATGAGGCATTCCACGTTACTTCAGCCAGTAAAAAAAAAGTTCCACAAATAATTTCGAAAAATCGAGTTACTTTATTGAGAAATATTCACCGAGTGTCGAAATTTTTAAAAAATTTCTGATGTTTTTTCTCGTTGATTACCATTTTTTAACATTTTTCCATTCAAATGGCTGTATCATTGTCAGGATTTGACGTATTTACATTCGTATAAAACGAAAGTGTGCGTCTTTTTCTAGCCGTCCCGACAAAAATTAATTTAAATTTTATCGAGCAAGTCGAACGTCCGTTACAGGGCGAAATATGAAAACATATTTTCTTTTTTCAAGGAAAGACACTCGTTATTTTATTTTTAAGAATTTCCTCGAATAGTGAATACGTAAAACGGATTTTTCGTATTTTTTATATTATGGGATTCCTAAACACCGTGAAGTAACAGCTATTTTTTTAATTTTTTTTATTTTTATTTTTTTATTGAATTGAAGGCGGATACTCAAGTGATGTTCCTTGTGACTGACTGTTTCGCGCGGATTTTTCTCAGTTATTCTTTATTCTCTTATTTTTTTATGCTGAAGTCGTAACGTGTACGTCAGTTAAGGATCAAACATCGAGAATGTTAAAATGTTTTCTTCTGTCGTCAGTCGTTCCTTTGCCGGTGCGCATTGCCAGCACAACAGCCAAAGCAGGTACAGGGAACTGTACGGGGGTCTTGCGAGTAACCAAACAGTAAGAAACCAGATTTCATCTCGTGAAAGCCCTGCATTGTCGAAAAGACATGTATGCTCTACCTCAAGCACAACGAGTGAACTCAATAGGTTGCTTGCACCCAACGGAAAAATAGCATTTGGTAAATACAAATATGGTAGCCATACCGGAAAGTCTCAAGCATGAGGCCGCGGACTCTTTTTTCGCCGCCTTCTCCCAAAGTAACGAGATTCTGAAACTAGAAGTCAAGCTCTTTTCGTGCGCTTTTTCTTTACGAAATATCATTTTCAAGTCCAAAATCAAAGTGCATATATCTGCATGTAAATACATATATGAGAAGATGAGCCAAAAACCGGCCGAGGAATAGAAAAAAAAGAACTGTTGTAGGATTCCAATTATTAATCGTTTTCTGCTTTGTTGGGCGTGTAAAGAAACGAGCCCGACGGTCACTATACATATGACGAATACCTCTCGGACTTTGCCTTGTTAATTTTAACTACGGGTTTCTCGTGCTCACCTCGCTGCATATTATAGTATGCGTTGAATGCTACGCGGAGAAACGAATTCGTGCACATCGATTCGTCCAATTATATTCAATAAAATCTCAAGCGAAGCGCGTAAAGTCCAGGAAAACGTCATATACTCGTTCAACGCACACATCTATGTATGTGTCTGTAGGGTGTAGGTTTTTTTCGTTGTCGAATTTATATATATATATATATATATATATATATATATATATATATATATATATATATATATATATATATATTCATTCAGTTGATATCGTTATCATCAATGGTATAAAAGACTCATTCCGCGCAGTCTCAAAATCCAGGAGTGTAAGCAAATGAGTTTTAAAAAGCAACTAAACAGAACTACGATATACAGGGTGTCCCAGAACTGAATGGGTTCCCTGAAGTGGGGGGTTGGGGGTGAAATTCTGAGTTGATTGATATAAGCATGTGTGGGTCTCAGATCAACCCCTGAATTATTATAAATTTTTTAAAGCGGGCCAATCAGCTGCGCCCGATGAACCGGCGGATCCCTCACCGACGTCCGCCGGCTCGTCGGGCGCACCTGATTGGCCCGTCTTTAAAAATCAATAATAATTCAGGGGTTGATCTGAGACCCACACATGCTTATATCAATCGATCCAGAATTTCACCCCCAACTCCTCATTTTAGGAAACGCATTCAGTTCTGGGACGCCCTGTATATATATTTGCGTATGTATATATATACATATACATATATACGCAAATATAACGTACCCTCTCTTCCACTGGCTGTCTCTCTGCTTCCTTGTCAATTTGTGCAACTAATTGATTAACGCCTCGTCGGCCAGGTCCACTTTAACTGTGAACGTTCAACGCGTGTCGAATAAAGAGTATTCGTACACCCATATGTGCATTTACAACTGCTCGAAACATCGGGTATTGTACAGCACTACAACAACATCGAATGTTGTTGTAGTATACGTACGTACACGTGGGATGAAGTGAAGCATTTTGCTAATTTTTTCATCAAGTTTGGGAAGCTCTGAATATTATCTGATGTACTGCAATAATGAATTATATCTCAATAATGAATTGTATCTCAAAGTGACCTGACATTTTAATTTATCAATAAACGTATCGTTTATTAAAAAAGTACGAATATTTTTATTACAAGCTTTTATTTCACTTTTTTCGTATGTCTTCGTTCGTATGTCTTTCCGATTCAAAATTTGTAATCCATTTTTCGAGCACTTGCTGGAATCCGATTGAGCTGAAATTTGGCATACCAATGTAACTTCGGTGACAATGCAATAATATGGTCCATGGAGCCATAAAATAAAGAGCATGTAAATAATATGTAACATGTGAATATCCAAATTGAACGAAATTTAACATTAAACAGATGAATACGCACAACTGAATGTATTGAGACAGATAATTAAACAAATTATAATGCTAAAAAGTAGAAAATTAAAAAAAAATTAAACAAGCGTTTATTTATAAGCTAATGAACTGAAAAGTAAAAAATAAAATTTAGCGTATGAAGTTAAATAGTAAAGTTACGAAAGAACCCAATCCTTGGTCACTGATTACAGCCTCAGGCAGTACATATTTAATAAAACTTACATAAACGTACAACTTAAATTTATCTTAATATTTTCTTAAAAGCTTGAGGCGTGGAACGTTATTACACTTGAAAAAAAGCCTCAAACACTTCAAAATATTTAAATTCTTAAAAGTTTTATATTTATGTAAGTTTTACTAAGTATGTAGTTCTTCTGTAGCTTTACCATTTAACTTCATACACTAAATGTTATTTTTTACTGTTTAGTTTAACAGTTTATAGATAAACGCTTGTTTTAAAAAAGATTTGTTACGTTTATTTTTTTTAAATATACGGTACAAACATGGAGGTGGAACACAATATCTGATAAATGGCCGCCTCGTCCCTGTTTGCAAACGTTCACTCTTTTGACGAAATGTTTAATAACATTTTGGCATAATAGCGGACTAATTTTATTCATGGTGCGTCCAATTGCTTCCTTGAGCTCTGGAATGGTATGTGGATCATTGGCATACACTTTTTCGTTCAGAAAAGCCCAAAGAAAGAAGTCCAATGGTGTTAAATCGAACGATCTTGGTGGCCAATTCACATCACCGCGGCGCGACTAAACACGACTATGAAATTTCGCCATCATTTGCATTGTTTCCATTGCTGTTTATGCCATTTATCGGATATTGTGTTCCACACATAACCATGATTGAACCTTATAATAAAATAGAAATATTCGTACTTTCTAATAAATAATACGTTTTATTAATAAATGAAAATAATATAGAAAGGAAGACCCTACGCTTTCAATTAATATGTCGCAATTTTATGTTGGATGCCAAATGTATTTTTAAAAAAACTTTGAGAAAAATTTGCTTGCCAGAAGTTAGAGGTACCACAAGTTCATTGTTGAATTTTTCATACATTTTGTTCAAAGCGTTTCAAATTTCAACAAAATTTGATAACTGAAAAATACACCGTGCTTTTGTCCCACTTTTTGCGCTTGAATGTTTTACAAATTTAGCGGATGGCATATGTATTTTCATTTTCAAATTTGATAACTGAAAAAGACATTCCGCGCTTTTTTCCCCATTTTAAAATGTTGGTATCTTGTTTTAACTCTGATATACCCCGTTTATGAATCACATGGAGATTCTCGTCGTGTATTGAGCGACGTTTGAAATTTAAAAAAATGTATATTCCACTCGACCCCCATGTGCGAATTCCATCGGAAAACGTCAGTGCTGCTCCGCGCATGCAGGTACAACATTTGCTGCCCGTATTTACCCCAGTACATTTTCAATGCAGCATTCCCGGCTTTAATTGACGGGCCAGTAACGATATAACTTTATCCTTCAAGCATTCTCTGTTCAGATTCAAATATTTTTTCTAGAGTGTATTGGTTTTACAGGAATGTTCACGATTATTGGTAGATTGTATTGTAAAAAATGCGTTTCCAAACAATTTCCATCAGGCCTTTTAATTTTTATATGTGATAGGCATTCTTGATAAAATAAATAATTATTACCAAATTAGCGATGAATTATCGAAATTTGAAGACTAATTATTGTATATAAACATAGGATATTTATCGTTTCAGATTCTCATTTTGAAGAATGTGCATTTATCGATTCAGAATAATTTCAGTTCTCAATAAATATTACTTTTGAAAAAATTTCCAAATTATTTAATACCTCCACTAAGCTCAGTTTTTCTACTGAACGATTACTCTCGAACACATGTTGAAATAACTGAAGACTACATAGCTCTGCTGATATCACACTATTATTCATCGGAACAAGAGAAATTTACAAATTTGCAAATTTATAAATAATTATTTATAAAATTCTAAATTTACAAATTTGGTTTCCCGAAAATACTTCAAAGTAAGAATATCAAAATTCCATGGTCCCATATGCAGAAAAGCAACAAGAATAGCCAGAGTAATGAGTAATGAGTCTGTCAATTTGAGCTGGATGTCACAAATGTCTACATCCATCAATTTCCATTAGCATTAATATACAAAAGCATTCTCGCCCGGCGGGAATTATGCTTCGTATTTTTCATCCGTGTTCCACGCAAAAAAAGGGGGATTGATAATTATACAAACAGCCCCGGCCTTCCGCGGATTTGGCAAGGAAGCTCTAAATAATTTAAGCCGACATGACACATGAGTCAGCCGGTGAAGAAATTCATGAAAAGTTTCCGGACCATTGTTACAAGAATTGTTGTCAAGTCGCCAACATTGTTGGCGACTTGAAGTTTTTTCAATGGACGTAGAATCGTTTGAGGACAGATGCAGATTCACTTACCACGGAGAACTGTATTCAAAATTGATTAGAAGATGGTTTGGATAATTTGCAAATTGAAGGGATGTCGGTTCTAGACATACTAGAAATAAGCGCACGCAAAGTAATTAGGGTACAAAAATAATGAATAAGCCGAACATTCTATTCAAGTGTATTAAGGGGTTATATACAGTCAGGAGGTCCAAAAAGATCGATTTTTCAAGAACTTTTCTTGATACGACCTTGAAATCTATTGACGTAAAAATGTGTACACATATTATGGTCACTTTTAACTATATTTTAACATTTTTATTTGTAAAAATAATCATTTTGAAAGCTGCTATAGCTGATCTACGGGAGCACCGCTAAAAAGACGTCTTGCGGTGAGCACGATATCTCTGAACTGGATCATCTAAAATGGAAAAACCAAAAATATTTCGTTAATATAATGGATTATTTTGTAATTGATCGAAAGAATAAGCAAAATAATGGTTTTTGACAAAATGACGGCTTCACAAAAAAAAAACGATTTTTACAAAAATGTAGGCTATAAATTGTTTATAAAATAGAAAATATTTATCGGAGAGAAAAAATCTTCGATTAATTACTAAAAAGTATACTTGAAAAGATTGTGTTAAAATTTGAGACTGATCACAAAAGCACTTTCGAACTCTCTGACACGTCATTACTAATGTGCGTGTAACTTCGAGAATATTCGCCGGATTGACAAGAAATGTTCCGTGTGTGTACTTTAATATATGTACATTACGAAAACAAAATAAAATAAAATATAAATCGATTTTTCAAAAATTTTAATCGTATATAACCCCTTAAGGTGGGACCCTAATCTGATGGGTAAACAAATAGATTCTTTTGCATTTTCTCAAAGTATAGATATTCAAGAATACGTGAGAAAATGTTCAAGTTAAAATGTTGTAAGTTGACCAAGTTACATACGATTTAGTGAGAGCAGCTAGCGCAACGATTTACGTATATGGAAGATGTTTTTTTTTAATTTCCGTCCAACATAGGGAATGGAATAACAATGGTAAGAAGTGGGCATTCATCGTTGGCCCACGATCAGGAGATTGGCCCAATGATTGGCAGTCGTATATTGGCCACATGTCGGTCAAACAATGGCAAACATACAAAAATAATAATTACGGTAAATAGTTGTTAACCAACAATGGCCCAGAACTGTTAGTCGTTAATGGGCTTATGATAGGCAATCTTATATTGACCGTACGCTGGCTAAACAATGGCAAACATGAAAAATAATAATGATGGTAAATAATTGGCAATCAATGATGACCCACAGTTGGTAGACTATATTTGGCCAATCATTGGCGGCAGTACGTCGGCCCAGTGTCGGTTGGACAATGGTAGTTATTAGAAAAATCAGTAAAGATGGCGCCCAATAATAGCCCAATAACGGCCCTGATATCGACGAGTTGCGCTTGGCCAATAATCAACAAACTTATAATGGCCGAGACTTGGGCCTGTTATCAGTCTTGGCAATTTTTACATGGGTACTAAAACTTGAAATCGCGTTTTTCTCGAAACGACTGTTCTCGACTTGGCCGGAATCATAGCTCCAGCTATAATTGTCTGATTTTCAATTTTAAAAAATCGGAATTTCCGTAAGTGTAGTAGCTGTCGTTGTACCTAGCCGTTTTTTTTAATTCAGTTTTTTTTCAACACCCAAATATAAGCAAAAATGTTGCCAAAATAACACTTTTTTTTAACACCCGCCCTTTCCTCAAATTGTTTTTCTCGATAAAACGGCTACATGCAATGAGAACTACATTCATATCGATTATAAAACTTTTTAATTTTTATTTTTCAGACCAACCATTGTCAAGTTATCGATCCGCCCAGACTATATGTTATATACAGACGCTTTATTACATCAGAATAACGTTCTTAAGGGGTCTTCTCACTTTAGGCCCTAAAAAAGGCCATTTTCATGAATTTGTTTGATAGATTTACATTATAGATATTGATATAAAAGTTGTTACACTTAATAAATACACTTTCGCAATACATTTAACTTTTTTAAAATGTATTTCTGTAACCCAAACAACTTGAAACGCGGTTTTCTCAACTGAAAAAAATTCTTTCATCAAACCAAAATTCATTTGGTTTAACAAAATGTTTTTCTCGAAAAACGGCTTGATTTTATTATTTTATATTTAAATACGACCATTTAATTTTTAAATACGTTCATTTAATTTTTAAATACGTTCATTTAATTTTTAAACACGTTCATTTAATTTTTAAGTTTAAGATAGTTTAATTTTTAAATACGTTCATTTAATATTGAAATACGTTTTTATTATTGAATATTTAAACACGTTTAACTTGATTTTTGATTGGCATAACAAACGTTTTGTTAATCTAACTGATAGTTTTAGTGGTGTGAACTGTGGCTTATTTAGCATGTCTGAGCAACTGTGGAAACAACAAAATTTCGAGACAACAAAATGCATTTTGCACATTCAACGATTTCTTTTCCTCAGTGTTGAAACAACGGTTTTCGACGGCGTGTTGATAAAATCTTCGAAACTACTGAACCGAACCTTATGAAATTTTACCCACATATTCGTTACAATTATAACTATAGTGCATATCAAGGATTTTTTTCAAATTTCGATATTTACTTTTTTGCCAAAAACGGTGAAAAAAACACGTTTTTTTTTCAAAAAATGTTCGCCATTTCGTTATTTTTGCATATATCAAGAATCGTATGATATGCGCTAGAGCCATTAACATACTGAATCTAAAACCGTTTGATTTTTTTCGTTTCGGATGATCAAACTCCGATATTTCATTAACAGCGCAGACCTACAATTTTTTAGGACATTTTTTCAACTACCATTTTTGTCTATAAATAGTTACTTGAATAAGTGAACAAATTAAAAAAAAAAAGTTATTTCGAAAGGGTTTTTATTAAGTGTAAAAACTTTTATATCAATATCTTAATATCAACCTATCAAAAAAAATCATGAAAATAACCTTTTTTTAGCCTCTAAAGTGAGAAGACCCCTTGATTTTTAATAGTTTTTAATAAAAATGTACACGAACTACGTTCAATCTATGCTTAATAACATGCCTTTTTTCCAAATGCCAAATAAATAATCTAGTAGACAAAAAAATCGGCAAAACCGACCTTTTTCGGCTGGTCACAGTGGTGTCCTTCCTTTGAAAAAATCTACGTGGTTACCTCATCGCTAAATATGTATCAGGTGGACCAAAAGCATCTCTCGTGTTCGAGCGACGGAACCTTCCATACGCGTAACCGCGAGATGTGGGCACGAGAGATCCTGCAGTATTCGAAGCAAGCAGAGAGAGAGAGAGACAGAGAGAGAGAGAGAGAAAGGGAGAGAGAGTGAGAAGAATATGAGAGTATGCAAGCATGAATATCCTATCGCGAAAAGGTTGACGGTGGGTGGGTTGGCTGGGTACCTCGTTAATAATTCGCCCTGGACGCTGGTGAAGGGATGAGAACGTCGAGCCGTTGACATAAATTGGGTAAGGAGAGATCCTGGCCGGTTTATCAAACATTCAAGCCTGCAGAGCGCGTAAGCGCGCTGGGTAACCGACAACAAACTGCACACTATCAGCGCGCATATATGTGTGCGCGTTTGTTTTTGCATACTGCGACAAAAGTGTGTTCGCATAGTGAATGTAATGAAAAAAAAAAGAAAACTTGAAAACGAGGTCACGTGGATTATAATTCGGTCGACAATTTATATACGGTTGTTCGAAAAACGTACCTTCGGTGGCAGCAATAATGCACCCATCGCTACAAAATCTCGCCCTGGAAAATGAAAAGAGAAGAATCTTGTGCAACTGCCCTAGGAGCAAAATAAAAGGTGAAAGGTAGACAAATGGCGTTGAAAAGTGTGAATGCGACGTTGACAATTAAGATTGATAAACCCTTATTCCCCATGGGGTTGGAGTTTGCATCGTTACAATGCAACGCAAATGCTTTCCAACTTCTCATTTTCATTATTATCCAAAATAATATTTTGCAGATTGGTTGTAGATCGCTAAAAAGAATCCTCAAAAATGTCGGCGTAGTTTTCGTGGCATAAAGCGGCCAAAGAAAATTTGGGGAACAAAAAAAATCATTTTCGTTGCATTCCAACGATGCAAACTTCAACGTCATTATTTCGTGTGCATATACAGTGTCGGTCAAAGGCTTTTGATCACTTTGGATAATTGCAAAATGTTCGATCACTTTAGGTAATTGAAAACTTATATTAGAAAAATATCATTTGTTTTACAGAGTTGTATAGTATTTTCATAAAATACGAAATATAATGAATTGTATTATTCTAACATAATTGTTCAATTGTCCAAAGGGATCGAAAACTTCTGCCCAGTGCTATGTGTATAAAGTGTATATAGTGTGTATATATATATATACACACAAAAATAAACATATACATACATATCAGTCGAACCATTAGATATTAGGCACTTCAAAATCCCTGTGTATATATATATATATATATATATATATATATATATATATATATATATGTATGTATTGATTGCTGACGAAAAAGTCAGAGACAAGTGTGAAACGTTTGTCAAGATCTATTTTCCGACCGTCTCGGTCGAGAAACATACTAAATCCAAACCGCCGATCTGCGGAGTTGCAAATGCAGAAAAAATAATTTGATTAACCTCGAAGCCTTTTTTGACACGAATGTCACGATTTCTTTTTCGCTTGATAAAAAAATCGCCGTTTGTTTTTTTTTTTATACCATTTTTATCCTGTATATACACGGGTGGAATGAATTCTGGACACTTTTAATAGAAATTAGTTTTATTTAGAATTTACGCACAAAGTGTATATTCTGCTACGCCGAAATGATACTGTAATGTTTTTAAAGCGTCGTCACGTTTTCCACTGTGCACAGATTGTCGCATCCAGGGTTGAGAAAAGTTTTTAGCGTTCGTTGTGTCGCACAGCAACTTCTCATTAATATTAATACAAGGCACAAATAGTTCAGTTTCGTGTCCATGTTTTGTTCTGTTTATTTTTGTATTCAATTTTTCACTACAAACTTGAGAAACTACGAAATAACGAAATCCTCACATTCGCCACGGATCGCAGCTCTGCTCGGATGTTTTTATTTTAGTCTATAATATTTCTGCTTAATATTTGCCTTGGCAAGCTTACTTTGATAAGAATATAAAATATAAGTGACTATAACGTAAAAATAATCTATAAATGGGAAATGTAAAAAAATTAAGATTTTAGGAATTATTGAATTCTGGACCATTTTCAATTTTTTGCGAATTTCGCATTTATTGATTTATGTGTATACATATATATATATATATATATTTACATATATATTAGGGTGGCCGTTATTTTGTATTCGATAAAAAAAAAATGTAACGTCTAGCAAAAAAACTAATCAAGATATGAAAGAAAAATCTTTGTAAAATTTGGACACGCTGGGATATGGAGAACACGTGCCACCGATCAGGTTAATTTTCAAAAATACATGCATTTTTTTAATGGCCGCACTGAAATATTCATTAGTCTCATAACATTAATTAACAAATCTGGAATTGGGTACATTGATTATACATATTAAGAGTTACAAAATATATTATTTACTGATTTTTTTCCATCAATCAAGTACCGCAAATTCGTACCTTTACAAGAAATATTACATAAGTAATAGCAGTCCATCTATCAAATGATTGAAGTAGAGTACATTTGTTTACGTTCGGATTTTTTTTAATATTCGGCGACAACTTGAAGAACAAATTGATCTCCATCATAAGTCAATCGATTTTTATAATCGGTGATCAGTTTGATCCCTCGCTCCGCTATATCATTACAGACTCTTATTTTTTTTATCAATTGCGCGCCCATTCAATAACTCTCGTTCGAGTCCCAAACAGATACTTCGGTGTCGAGAAAAGTACAATCAATTTTAAATCTTTCAAAAAACACCATAGATTCGGGACTAATAAAGAAATCAATGTCTTTATCGAGCAGAAAAGTAAAGTCTGACTGGAAAACTTGATACCGTTTGGAACCGCATCGTAAAATCCAAATAAATTTGCAGAAACGTAAAGATTTCACGTGTTATATTTTCTTTCTATGTCCAACAATGGAAAATCAACTCGGTCGGTAATGCTCGGTCGGTAAAAATGAGCGGACGAAGCGCCACGACTAAATTTCGAACTATTTGTCTGCACTATATTTTGTATTATCGCCACTACAGTTGGAAAATCTTCTCGCAGGCTCGAGAAAAAAAATATCATTTGAAGCATTCAATACAAGATTATTATATTATTATTTGCATAAAAAATCCGCTCCGATAATTAATTCACTGCTTCGATTTCCCGCCACAATGTGACCAAACTGCCAAGTCCGTTTTCAAATTTTCTATTAATTTTTCAATCTACTCCCGACTGTACATAATTGATGAAAAAAAATCAGTAAATAATATATTTTGTAACTCTTAATATGTACAATCAATATACCCAATTCCAGATTTTTTTAATAATATTATAAGACTAATGAATATTTAAGTGCGGCGATTAAAAAAATGCATGTATTTTTGAAAATTAAACTGCTCGTTGGCACGTGTTCTCCTTATCCCAGCGCGTCCAAATTTGACACAGATTTTTTTTTCATATCTTGATTAGTTTTTTGCTAGACGTTACATTTTTTTACCGAAGCCAAAATAACGGTCACCTTAATATATATATATATATATATTGTGACCGCAAAATCGAGGGAGCTGGGGGAAAAGGACCGAGAGAGTCACAAAACTCCCCTCCTCCCGTCCCGACAATTTATATAGGGCGCCAGCCGAAAATCGGCTTGTCGGGATGAGAAAAGGGAACGCAGTGTCCGGCCAAACTGCAGCCTCGTGGATAAGGTAGAGGGGATGGGTCAGGTGTCAATCACGCGCGGCACGAAAAATTTATCGTCAGGGAATTTATTTTATCCTTCGTCACAATTTCCCCTCCTTCGCAAGGAACACGGGACAAAAATCCAAAACAGAAATAAATGCAATACGCGCGAAATCTCGCGAGACGACTACTCTCGCGCGCACACACACACACACGTTCCGACCGGGGCCTACACACACACACAATAAACGTCGAGCTCGTTTTGGCCTCTCCTCTCTCCCCTACCGGCCACACTAATATTATAAAACCGAGCCCCCGCTAATCGGTTACCCGGCCGAGCGTTAAATAAAAGACGGAAATATCCCGGAAAATTACCCCGGTCGTTACTTACGTGGACGGCGATGCTCGGCAACCTCTCCCCCGCGACGAAGCCGGGATAAATCCCCACACTGGGGAAAGGGGCACCCGGTAGATGCCGTTAAAATGGACGGGAGTCCGCACGGGTTCGAACCCGCACCCCGATGATAAGCGGGAGGCTTGTTCTCCGTGAAGACGTCCTGACTTGAGGGTAATCTCTTCCCCTTTCCCCGTGCTCAAGCCTCGTCGCAGGCCGAGGGATCACCGAGGACGACACGTCCTAATTTTCCAGGCACACGTTCACTCACACTTTTTACGGACTAAACAAAGGAATCGAGCCGAAGCTCGTCGCGAAACGGGATTGAGCTTCCCGCGCGCAACCACGACGCGATTTCCCGATAATACGCGCTAGCTACGTGAAATAAGAGTTTAATACTTGATGAGACGCGATAGAGGCCGTGGCCACGAACAAAAGGTATCCGAAATCGAGGATCGACCACGCGGTCAGAAATCTACGCGGTATATTGCTGCGGGCAACGCTGGGCTCACCGGGAGAGAGTAGCTGGCCACTTTATGCTAGTCGTCACACGTCCTTCCGGCTCGGTACCTTGCGAGAAGCTGCCCGGCAAGCCGGCCGGCGCGCGAGACGCGTACCCCTGCTCCTCCCCGCTCCGCTCCTTTATCTCTCGCTTTACGCGAGAGGGCAGTCTCGTGCCGATTGTTTCGGGAGTTCGCCTACGATCTTAGCGCGAATTTCGAATTCCGTAACTCCCGAAACGACGGAATAAAATCAGCGCGCTGGCTCTCACGAAACTCGGGCCTCGGCGAGAACAATTACCGCAACCCTTTTTGTCCTCCGTGTTACACGGGCTGAGAGAAACCTCGCAGAGGGGGGGGGGGGAATGAAAGGTCTGCGCGTGGGTCCGGCCTCGATAAAATACTCTCTCCGGATGACGAGGGAATCGCGGACGCGGGAGTTTTTCGCGGGGATCGTATCCTCGTCGAGCGTCCAGCCGCCTACGAGCCTCTCGCTCTTTCTCGATCCTCAGCCCAGAGCGAAAACTCGACTCCGCCATCATCGGTGTCCCGGATGTTTTTCTTTCTTGACGGCGCGTGCTTCCTCCCGCGGGAGAAACCTCGGCATCGGGTTTACATTACATAGTAAAGAAAAAAATAAAGAGAAATACAGACGAAATTAGTAAATAATATACAACTATTCGGGACCCTACGGAATCGCGTCGTGGCGGCGATGGTGGCCCCGAGCCGGAGGACGCCCTCGCCGAGCGGCGGGGTGTTACCAAAAAAAATAACACGTTACAACACCCCCTCCCCAGACATCGGCCGCCCCGGCCGAGATCTCAGCCTTGCCCGGCTATTCCGTCAATCGCGCCACGCGGCGACGACCTCCATCACGCCCGATTCCGTAGCGCCCTCTCATGTCGTCATTATAATCAAACAAAATAAGAATAACGAAGTTCATATTTGCTACACACCCGACTTGCGTCGCCGATGCTCACGGGAGTCTCATCCGCCTTACCGCGATCATACCCACGAGAACTCCATGCCTCCAGGATAACGAAAGGAGAGGGAGAACCAAGGGTATCACCGACCATCCTTTCTGAGTTTTATATCTTTATTTGGGGCTCATACCTCATCGCTCCGAACAGTTTGGTAGGAAGGGGGGGAGCGGGGGAACCCAACAAAAAAAAACACAAAACAAAAGGGAGAAAAGAAATACAATCATTAGACAAAGAAAAAAAAGGAAAAAACTATGAACGAAGGCGGGGGCCCTATCCTTGCCTCCCCCTTTTTTTCTCCGGGAATCTGGTGCGTGCGTCTCGCCCGCCCTCCGCCCGCCACCATCCGCTACACCTCGAACAGGTGCTAAGCGTGACCCCTACGCGACCACACGAGAAACATATGGGGTCCCGCCGGCGAGGCTTTGGGCAGTTGGAACGGACATGGCCCCAGCCATCGCAATTCCAGCAATTTTTCGGCCGGCTTTGAACGGGATCGGCCGGTGACAGCGCGCGCGAAGGGCTCGGGATCGACGTCCATTTTTCCGTATCCGTCGAGACGGCGTCCCACGGAGTCGACTCTGCCTCCGGTACGGCCACGGGGCTGTGAGGGCTCCTTGGCGCCTCCACCGACTCATGGAAGGCTTCGGCCGGCGCTCCATCCGTTCCGTCGATAGCTGCCCCGGCCGGATCCTCAGATCCGGTGGGCCGCGTCACGGCTGCGACGGCGGCTGGCACTAAGGCCTGGCCCCGCTCCTGGTCCAGCAGCTCCACCCAGGAGCGCGCGACGTGCTCCATGGCGTCGGACACCCAGTCCGCCATCCCGTCATTCCGACAGGCCTGGGCGAGGTCTCCCATCTCAGTCGCGAGCCTGTGGGCCAACGCCCAACTCGGGGTGACCCCGCGAAGGTGGATCCGAGTTCGCTCGGAGAGCAGTGGGACCATGATCCGGCCCACCACCCACTCCAACACGGTCCTCCGTGACTCCGGCCTGGTCATTAGAGGGAGAATCGGGAGTTCGATACAATTTGAGGTCTTCTATGGAAACTTTCGGAATTACGTTTCCTTCGGGGTCCGTAAGCTCGTACACCACGGGAGACAGGACTCGACTAACCTCATAGGGGCCCTGATACCGCGGTGCTAATTTCGCAGCCACGTACTGCGTCGATGAGGAGAGAACGCGTAATTTCCTAAGGACAACGTCGCCTACCTTATAGGATACGACGTTACGGTGTTTATTGTAGCGCTCCGATTGTTCCCGATATGCCTCTTCGAGGTTGTATCGGACCCTTTCGCGGAGTTCTTCCATCTGTCGCATGTGGGTCGACCACTCATCCGGGGGTAAAGGGATCATTTCGCGTCCCTCCATAGTTTGACGCTGGTAAAAATTGTGAGGTCGCGGTGTTCGACCGAAATTCAAGAAGGCGGGACTACATCCGATCGCGGAATGGTGCGCCGTGTTATAAGCAAAACGGAATTCCTGGAGATGTTCGTCCCAGGCGCGATGATCGTCGTTAAGGGAGGCGACGACCATGGTCTTGAGCACCCGGTTCACCCGTTCCACGGGGTTAGCCTGAGGGTGATACGGAGGGGTAGTGGTGTGAAAGACCCCCACGTCCTCAGCCCATGTCCTCAAACTCCCGTTAACAAATTCAGTCCCGTTATCGGTCAAGAGAACTTCGGGGGTGCCCCATCGGGACAAGACCAGCTCGTCGAGCATTTCTCGTATCTTTTTCCCCGTTGCCCTTCGCAAAGGACAGCACTCAACCCATTTGGTGAATAAATCCTGGATGACCAACACGTAGGCAAACCCGGAGCGACTCGGCGGAAAAGGGCCCATGATATCGGCCGCTATTACTAGCCACGGAGCTTCTATTACCCGACGACCCATTAATCCGGGAGGAGGAGCTTGTACGACCTTGATACGTTGGCACCTGTCGCATCTACCCACGTAGCGAGCTACGTCCTTGTGCAGATGAGGCCAAAAGTACGTCGCTACCACCCGGAGGAAGGTCTTTTCTACCCCGAGGTGCCCAGACTGCGGGAGGTCATGGCTTTCGCATAGAACCGTGAGGCGGTCAGGCCGTGGGACGACTAGTTTCCACTCCGTCTCTTCCGGCATTCGGGTGATCCTACGACGGAGGTAAAGTCGATCCTCCACGATTTTCCACTCGGGAAATCGCTTGCCCTGTGTCAAGACTTCAAGCCAGCGTTTGGAATACCAATTATCTTCCGGGAAAGGTGGTTCGGGGCCAAATTGGTCACGCGCCCGTTCGTCGACGATCGGCATCACCATACCCTCCGGGAAATCATCTAACGATACTCCCCCGGGAGTCGGCGGCCTTTTGTCTTCGAACATCCGCGACAGTGCGTCCGGGACATGATGGAGAGCCCCTTTTCGATGGACGACTTCAAAGTCGTATTGCATCATCTGTAGGGCCCAACGGGCGAGTCGTCCCGTCGGGTCCCTCAGAGACTGCAACCAACGCAGACTGCCGTGGTCCGTTATAACGGTGAACCGGTAACCCTCCAGGTAACCTCGGAATTTTCGGATGGACCACAGGATGGCCAAGCATTCCAGCTCCGTCACGGAATAGTTGCGTTCCGCATCCGATAAAGAACGACTCGCGAAGGCGATAGGGTGTTCCGCCTCTCCATCTGACTGCGTAAGGACCGACCCCAACCCAGAAAGACTCGCGTCCGTTTGGAGGACAAAGGGCCTATCGAAGTCCGGCCTCGCTAATGTTGGAGATGTCGTTAAGGCGAGCTTCAAGCGTCCCATTGCGGTTTGTTGCTCCGCCCCCCACGCCCAAGCCTGACGCTTCTTAGTTAATCGAGATAGCGGCTCGGCTATGGTGGCAAAATGCGGGATGAACCTACGATACCAAGAGGCCATACCGAGGAACCTCCGTAATTGGGTAAGGTTCTGGGGATCGGGAAAATCGCGTATAGGCGCAATTTTGGCTGGGTCTACTTGTAGGCCCTCCCGATTGATCAAAAATCCCAAATACCGGACCTCCGAGCAGCAAAATTCGCACTTCTCGGGATTTATCAATAGGCCCGCTCCCCGTACGCGGTCAAAAATATTCTTAAGCCAGATCAAGTGATCGTCAAAGGCCTCGGTCAACACGATGATATCGTCCAAGTAGGCAAAAGCATGGGGTTCCATTTCCGGGCCTATGAGTCGGTCCAGCAATCTCTGGAAAGTGGCTGGGGCATTCGTGAGGCCATAAGGCATTCGCCTAAACTGAAACAACCCCTTACCCGGGACCGTGAAGGCGGTAATAGCCCGGGATGATGACTCTAATGGAATCTGATGGAACGCCTGACTCAAGTCTAACGTGGAAATATATTTTGCGGCCCGTAACTTATCCAGGATACTATCCATGATTGGGAGCGGGTACGCGTCTTTTTTCGTCACGCTATTAACGCGACGGAAGTCCAAACAGAAACGGTACGTGTGGTTCGGCTTCCGAATCATAACAATAGGCGTACTCCAATCACTCTTGGAACTTTCGACAATCCCCGCCTGGAGCATTCGATCCACCTCCTGGTAAATGGCATCCCTAATTACGGGAGTCACGGGATAGTAACGCTGTTTTATCGGCGCGCTATTCCCGACGTCAATCTTGTGTTCCACAAGAGACGTTCTTCCCGGTGCTTGTTTTAAAAGTGGGATTTCGGTAGACAGAAACCGCTCAAGTTGCTCCTTTTGAATTTCCGATAAGTCAATTAGCGCTGCGCATGGATCCAGCGCGCCGGGACCTTCCACAGGTTCAAAGGTGTACTCCTCTTCGGAAATTTCAGAGAAATGCCATACCCTGCGGCCGTGGTCCACGACCAGTCCCAACGCTCCAGAGAATCTAGGCCCAGTAGCAAGGGAACCGGGAGTTCGGGGAACACCCTTGCAATCAGCTCACAACTTCGACCTTTCAACATTACGGGAAGATTTAATTCTTCGTCACAACTAATTCGGTCTCCGTTAGCAATGGTGCTCTCCCGCCCAGGTACCTTCCTACTCACGAAGCCAAGTTGGGCCGCTAACACAACACCCTCCGAACCAAGGAAGGTGTGCGTAGAGCCATTGTCAACCATAGCCGGGAGAGAACGGTCACGTATTTCCAATATCACTAATAAAATACTCCTACTGGGACTATCCACAGTGGAATTGCAAAAATCCGTCAATGGCCGACGATGTTTAGGCCTGTATTTTGTTTGGGCCAAAGAAGAACCCCGGGGGGACGCGCAGGCCCTCATCGGCGACCCCGAGAGGAGTTTCCCGGACAATCGTGAGCCTGTCGCGTGGTCACTCCCGGTTTGCCACAACGGAAACAATGAACCTGCGGCGGCTCCCGGCATTCCCTTGAACGGTGTCCCGTCCCACGGCAATTCCAGCAAACTTCCCCTGGAGGCCTTACGCCGGGGCCAGTCCCCGCAGTCGGCAACATAGTCGGTTGCGCTGACGTATTCGGAGGAAAGAAGCGTGGACCCGTACCAGGGAAGCGCGGTAATCCGGCGACGGCCCGTCCACCGGGAACTCTGGGAGGCGGAATAACCTCCTGGTTGAACTGGACCATTGCACGGCCCTTCGGTCGAGGGGGTCGGTAAGCCAAGTCCGGGAAGACGAACTTCTCCGGAGGGATGGGCGTCCCTTCAACCGTCTCCCGACTCCTTTCGAGCTCTGATGCGATCTCCTCCAGATCGTCTAAGGTGTGGACTACCCTGCGCAGAATAAGAACGCGCAGCCGAGGCAGGAGGTTTCGGTGGGCATAGTTGAGCCGCTCTTCTTCCCCCATCCTAGGCTCGACACGGTCGAACATGACCCTCATGCAGGTGAGGAAATTAGATACCGACTCGTACTCTCCCTGACCTCTACGGGAAATCTGATCTCGCAACGTGAACTGAAAATTAGGGTCCCCAAATCTAACCCGGAGAGACGACACACAGTCGCCCCATGAATGAATGGACGGTTTCTTATTGCGAAACCAATAAGTAGCGATCCCGCCTAAAAAGGTCGGGAAGCAATTAATTAAGTCGTGGTCCGATACGGCCACCATCGCGCGGCGTTCCTCCACCTGGGCAATAAAAGCCTCAATATCTTCGCCCGGGTTCCCGTTGAACTTCAGGTCCCACTTACGTAGAATTTCGTAAGCGGACCGTGCTGGTAAAATGGGGTTGCGAGGGAACCCTTCCTTTAAGAGTGGGGTCGACCTGTTGGACGGATCCCCTGGATCCGCCAACTGCGAACGGCCAACGTTCGGGATCTCGTGATTCGCTGTTTCGGGCGGGAAGGTACTCCCCGACCCGGAACCCTGAAAAGGCGGCGGGTGATTGACCCAAGGTCCTCGGGCCTCCGCCCGGGGGATCACCGTATAACCCTCCGGTGCAGAACCGGAGTGCGCCCCCGACTCGGCCTCAATCGGAATCGTCACCGATCCCGAGGGTCTCGCATATCCCGAGAGCGAATGACTGGGCGGCGGGTAGCTTGACGTTGCCTCCCGGCCGACTGGCGGAAAAGTGACACTCGAACCCCGGCGGGTGGTAATGACGGGGTCCTCCAAGGTTCGGTTCATCCGATCCTCGGACGGCCGTTCAACCGGAGGGACTCCCATCCTTACCGAGTCTGTGAACGGCAGCACCACTCGATCCCGAAATCGGGTAAAGCCGGTATCGTCTAATTCGGGGCTAAACGGACGGCGAAGAATATAATCCAATCGCTCGAATAGCTCATCGCGCATTCCCGTAATGGGCAACCCGCGCCGCTCAAGCTCGCAGCGTAAGCGGTCCGTCGTAAGACGCTCCCTGCGCGGGAGATCGACCTGTTCACCGGTCGCGTCCATTTCCACGGGACTAACGAGTGACCTAGGTGTTACTAGCAAAGCGGCAGCAAAAAGCGGTGGGTCACTAATCAACCCGCGGTGTACGAGTTACGTTTAAGCGAGCCGCGTGCAAGGCGGTAGAAAAAAAAGATAAAAGAAAAATAATAATGACGGGGCGGGAGATAGCGAAGCAGCAAGTCTGTCACGAAATCGCACGCAAAAAAAAACAAAACAATCCAAAAACAAAGAAAAAGAGAAGGGAAAAAAATTAATTAAATAAATAATTAATAACAATAATAAAAAAAAAGAAATCAAAGAAAATAAAATAGAATTTGTGCCAACGGTAAGATCGTAAAATTTCCGAGTCAATCGCAGATACCATAAAAAAAAATAATCAAGAAGAAAGAAAAATAAAAGAAACCGTCAAACACGCAATAGTCAGAACGTAAAATATCAGAACGGTAATCTTGGCAGAATTCACGAGTCCAGTTTGGATCAACTAAAAGCGAGTGTCGACCAAAAATAAAGAGAAGAGAAAAAAAAAGGAAAGAGAAAAAAAAGAGAAAAAAAAGAAAGAAGAAAGAAAGAAAAATAATAATAATAATAATAATATAAAATAATATCAAAGGAAACTAAAATAGAACACAATAAAATAAAAATGGGAAAAAAGGTACGCAATTAAATTGAACGTAACGAATAAATAATAAAATTAACGAAATAAATAAAATAAGTACACTAAATCAAATAAATACGTGCCTAACAAATAAATAAAATATCTCAGTAACAATCACAATTACATACAGGTCAATCAAATAAAATGGGGTTGTAAAATAAATAAAATAAATAGAACAAATAAATCGATAAACGAATAAAAATTTTGTACAATATCGTCACCACCAAAGAAAGCGAGAAAGAAAATGAAAGAAAGAAAGAAAGAGAAAAGAAAGAAGGAAGAAAGAAAAAAAAAATGAAATTTTCGATTGTAAAAATAAAAATAAATAAATAATTAAAAATTAAGAGGGAGAAAGGAAAAAAAAAGAAGAAGGAGAAAAAAAATGAGATTTTCGATGGTAAGAATAAAAATAAATAAATAAATAAAAATTAAGAGGGAGAAAAGGAAAAAAAAAAGAAGGAAGAAAAAAAAACAAAGTTTAATAGAATGTAATAAGATCAAAAAAAAAAAAAAAAAAAAATAAATAAATAAATAAATTCCCACGAGATAAGCGAAGCAACAAGCCAAAGCCAAGCTTACGTGTCAGGCATTTTCCTTAGCCGCTCGCTTCGCTACACCCGGTATAACGGGAACGCTTCGTCGTACTTTCCGTCTTTCTCCCTGGTCACCCGGTAGACGGGAATATCGATGAATTTTTCCCTGCTCGGGATGTCGTTCAACGCTCGCTTCAGTTTCGGGATCTATAAGGTGCGAAGGCAAAAAAAACGTAAACACAAGGTTGACATGTAGAGCGCGAGCGTCGGGCCACTCGGCAAGAGCCCGCGCTGGACTCACCGGCCGAGCGAGAAGGAAAAAAAAAACTCGGCTTAGCGACGCGAGGAACCTCGAGCACACGATACTCGAGGCCTCGAGAATATTTCCTTCGATTTCTCGCTGAAATTTTTTTTTTTTTTTTTCTAGAGGACGGAAACAAAGGGACGACCACGATATTGACACAAAAAAAAAACTTATACACGAACACGATAAAGACAGTTGCGAAAGAGACGAAATATCGCGAGTAAATTCAAATTCATCTTTGTCGTGGTAAAATAAAATTTTCCGCGCGCAATGACACGGCCCCACGTTGGGCGCCAAATTTGTGACCGCAAAATCGAGGGAGCTGGGGGAAAAGGACCGAGAGAGTCACAAAACTCCCCTCCTCCCGTCCCGACAATTTATATAGGGCGCCAGCCGAAAATCGGCTTGTCGGGATGAGAAAAGGGAACGCAGTGTCCGGCCAAACTGCAGCCTCGTGGATAAGGTAGAGGGGATGGGTCAGGTGTCAATCACGCGCGGCACGAAAAATTTATCGTCAGGGAATTTATTTTATCCTTCGTCACAATTTCCCCTCCTTCGCAAGGAACACGGGACAAAAATCCAAAACAGAAATAAATGCAATACGCGCGAAATCTCGCGAGACGACTACTCTCGCGCGCACACACACACACACGTTCCGACCGGGGCCTACACACACACACAATAAACGTCGAGCTCGTTTTGGCCTCTCCTCTCTCCCCTACCGGCCACACTAATATTATAAAACCGAGCCCCCGCTAATCGGTTACCCGGCCGAGCGTTAAATAAAAGACGGAAATATCCCGGAAAATTACCCCGGTCGTTACTTACGTGGACGGCGATGCTCGGCAACCTCTCCCCCGCGACGAAGCCGGGATAAATCCCCACACTGGGGAAAGGGGCACCCGGTAGATGCCGTTAAAATGGACGGGAGTCCGCACGGGTTCGAACCCGCACCCCGATGATAAGCGGGAGGCTTGTTCTCCGTGAAGACGTCCTGACTTGAGGGTAATCTCTTCCCCTTTCCCCGTGCTCAAGCCTCGTCGCAGGCCGAGGGATCACCGAGGACGACACGTCCTAATTTTCCAGGCACACGTTCACTCACACTTTTTACGGACTAAACAAAGGAATCGAGCCGAAGCTCGTCGCGAAACGGGATTGAGCTTCCCGCGCGCAACCACGACGCGATTTCCCGATAATACGCGCTAGCTACGTGAAATAAGAGTTTAATACTTGATGAGACGCGATAGAGGCCGTGGCCACGAACAAAAGGTATCCGAAATCGAGGATCGACCACGCGGTCAGAAATCTACGCGGTATATTGCTGCGGGCAACGCTGGGCTCACCGGGAGAGAGTAGCTGGCCACTTTATGCTAGTCGTCACACGTCCTTCCGGCTCGGTACCTTGCGAGAAGCTGCCCGGCAAGCCGGCCGGCGCGCGAGACGCGTACCCCTGCTCCTCCCCGCTCCGCTCCTTTATCTCTCGCTTTACGCGAGAGGGCAGTCTCGTGCCGATTGTTTCGGGAGTTCGCCTACGATCTTAGCGCGAATTTCGAATTCCGTAACTCCCGAAACGACGGAATAAAATCAGCGCGCTGGCTCTCACGAAACTCGGGCCTCGGCGAGAACAATTACCGCAACCCTTTTTGTCCTCCGTGTTACACGGGCTGAGAGAAACCTCGCAGAGGGGGGGGGGGGAATGAAAGGTCTGCGCGTGGGTCCGGCCTCGATAAAATACTCTCTCCGGATGACGAGGGAATCGCGGACGCGGGAGTTTTTCGCGGGGATCGTATCCTCGTCGAGCGTCCAGCCGCCTACGAGCCTCTCGCTCTTTCTCGATCCTCAGCCCAGAGCGAAAACTCGACTCCGCCATCATCGGTGTCCCGGATGTTTTTCTTTCTTGACGGCGCGTGCTTCCTCCCGCGGGAGAAACCTCGGCATCGGGTTTACATTACATAGTAAAGAAAAAAATAAAGAGAAATACAGACGAAATTAGTAAATAATATACAACTATTCGGGACCCTACGGAATCGCGTCGTGGCGGCGATGGTGGCCCCGAGCCGGAGGACGCCCTCGCCGAGCGGCGGGGTGTTACCAAAAAAAATAACACGTTACAATATATATATATTAGACTGATTCAAAAAAAAATTATTTTTTTTTCCTTCGGGATTCTCGTGCTATTGTTGGGCACTAATAAAAGAAAATTTCTCTAAAAACATGGGCGCGGTCACTCAATTTTTAGAGGTGGCTATCTCGACTTTTTTGTATTTGAATTTTTTTAACGAACGTATTGCATTTAAGCATAGTCACGGCTTCGAGTTCCGGATAAAAATCACATCCAGCAGCTATTTCGTAACAAAAATAAACTCTAACAATTTGAAACGATTGCAATATTCACAATTTAAATCCAGGTAGATCAATAATGGCGTCTATACTACTCTCTTTATTCATGTAGATTTATTTATACGCATTAACATTTCGCACTTTTTACGAAAAATTAAATTATAAGCTTTTATTCATAAATCGTATATTTACATTTTCAAAATGCTACACTTATATTATCTTCAAACTCATTTATATTTCTTCCCAGCCACTGTACATAAAATCGCGCATACCACTGTGCGAGTCCCTGCGCATCCGTGCCGCCATTTTGTATTGGCGCAGCGCATTTGTAAGTGGTGTTGTTTTTTTTTCAATGTGGCTCAAGTAAAGACAATTTTAAACAATGGCTCGGAAAAACGAAGACAACATAATTTGGCTAATCGGCAAGGAAATTCCGAAAATAAGTACCCGTCATTTACCGTCAAATCGGAAAGTTTTCAGTTTGTTCTTTTACAAACATAAGAGAGAACAACTGACCATACGTCGAAGTGCACACAAAATAATGCAAGAAGTTTTCGAACAATGGAAATGTGCTGAAATTCCCACGCGTAGATTGAATAACGCAATCGTGAAATTAATAAAACTCCATCTAGTCTGGAAAAAACTTCAAAAAAATCGGGTTAAAAAGAATTTGCCCTCACAAATATTGAAGGAGAGTAAATTTAAGAGAGATTTGGACAAACTGTTCAACGTTGCACATTTTCGTTCTGCCCAAAGTGTTAACGAACTTGAGCGGTTATTTTTGCTATCACACGTTTCGATTATTTCTCCATTGTGACGGCAACTTCTTTTAAACCCGATTCTTTAAAAGTTTTTTCCAGACTAGATGGAGTTTTATTAATTTCAAGATTGCGTTATTCAATCGACGTGTTGGAATTTCAGCACATTTCCATTGTTCGAAAACTTCATTCATCGTTTCGTGTGCACTTCAACGTATGGTCAGTTTTTCTCTCTTATGTTTGTAAAAGAACAAACTCAAAACTTTCCGATTTGACGGTAAATGACGGGTACTTATTTTCGGAATTTCCTTGCCGATTAGCCAAATTGTCTTGTCTTCATTTTTCCGAGCCATTGTTTAAAATTGTCTTTAATTGAGTCACATTGAAAAAAAAACAACACCACGATGCGCGATGTTATGCACAGTGGCTGGGAAGAAATATAAATGAGTTTGAAGATAATATAAGTGTAGCATTTTGAAAATGTAAATACATGATTTATGAATAAAAGCTTATAATTTAATTTTTCGTAAAAAGTGCGAAATGTTAATGCGTGTAAATAAATCTACATGAATAAAGAGAGTAGTATAGACGCCATTATTGATCTACCTGGATTTGAATTGTGAATATTGCAATTTTTTCAAATTGTTAGAGTTTATTTTTGTTACGAAATAGCTGCTGGATGTGATTTTTATCCGTAACCCGAAGCCGTGACTATGCTTAAATGCATTACGTTCGTTAAAAAAAAATTCAAATACAAAAAAGTCGAGATAGCCACCTCTAAAAATTGAGTGACCGCGCCCATCTTTTTAGAGAAATTTTCTTTTATTAGTGCCCAACAATAGCACGAGAATCCCGAAGGAAAAAAAAAATAATTTTTTTTTTTGAATCAGTCTAATATATATATATATATATATATATATATATATATATATATATATATATATATATATATATATATATATATTAAGGTGACTTGTATACGATTGTATATGGTGAATGATATATATATATATATATAACATTTTTCATTAATCTGGAAACAGGTTGCGGTGTATGTCTGAAAAAAGATTTTAACGTCAATCAACATGACGTTTTCTCGATTTTCAAATCCGGACATCAATGGCTTCAAAACGTCATAAAAAAGTTTTTCTTTTAACGGTGAAATATATATCATCAAATTCTCATGGTCCGCAGATACGGGCAAATATGACAACGAAACATCCATAGCTATACTGAATAGTCGAATGAAGAATACCTCAAACAAGTACAGAATATTGTTGTGTCACTATCATTCTCAACGCACACATACTTCGGGACGAATATATAGCAACCGGAGTATATTCCGCAAAAACATACTTTGGCGGGGACGTAAATACCGTGCTACGGAAATACCGTGCTAAATAGAGAAAGAGATATTTGAATAAGGAAGTAAATAAATAAAGATGCGACAACGTTGGAGACGCTTAGGAATGAGGGTGGCTTGATGTACTCTGCAGATTAATACTACGTGACAGAGGTAAGGGGAAGAACAATGGTGTCGAAAATTTGAAGAGAAACCCCGGAGAGTACGATCTGCTCGGAAGCGCGGTCTTAACCGGAAGATAAGCGAATAAGACGGGGAAGCGCAGTACAACAATCAAAAGTTGAATAAACAAACGCATCATGCTGTGCCTCGGCGATCCAATGCAACAAATAGCAAGAATGTTCTGACAACCAAGGGAACGAGAGAGAGAGAGAGAGAGAGAGAGGCAAAAAAGTGTTGTGAAAAGTTACAAAAAAAAGTAAAAGCCAAATGAGGAAAAAGAAGTTACGTTGGCTCTACCAAAACAACGAGAGAACTGTCATTCCACCCTCCGCAGCTGAGGGTCGGCATAAATCTCGGCCATGCCCTACGAGTTGATGTTTCATAAACGTGCAGGTGAACTCGAGAAAAAAAGCATGATCGTATTTTTTTTCCATACTCCGAGTTGTCATGAGACGCCATCGTCTTCCGGACGGCGGATGTTAGCCGCAAACGGAAGGTCTCAGGTATTCCGTTGCTCTACTATAATGTATCGAGTGCAAGCAACCGTAAAGGCTCAACTTTCACTGTTTTAGGCGAAAAAAGTCATCATCGTTACGCCCTTTTCTTTCCACGCGGGTTGAGTTGTATAGATGAACGCACATACAGAGTGATTAAAATATTTTTCGGAAATCATTAGCGACGTTCGCAGAGGTATACGCTCGCGCTATTCCAGGTTCACTCAAAAGTGGAGTGCAGAAACGTGCAAAGCAGTGTGCAATGATGGCAGAATATCTCAATGAATAACAAAAATCAGATGAACAAGAAACACGCGAAGAATATCAACGTGTGAAAATGCAAGTACGACGCACAGGGAAAGAAATTGCTGCCTATGGGAGAGAGATTAGATTAAGTTATTTTTTTTTGGTCTTGGTGATACCTTGAGGCGATAGGAAATTTAAAAAAAAATCTTCTGAGGCGATGGTGTCAACTTTCAAGTATATCAGATAAGATCAATACCTTTGTCGCTTCGGCCAATGAACATACCCAGATAGCCGACGATCAGGCGACGAACATACCTTCGGCCCAGCCTCAGGACAGCGCACATTATCGACGAGGAAACACTGCGTATCCTATGGTCCAGTAAAAGAGACGAAAACTCAGCACCTTTTAGCGTACAATGTGAATTTTTGACTGAATTTAGATTGAAAGTAACCCCAATAAAATGTTGCCCCTCAACTCGCCCCAACTCTAAGAAATAGCGGTTGAAAACTTAAAAATCGCCGTATCTCGATAATTAATAGCCCGATCAAAAAAGGTTTCTAACAAAAGTTGTTTGGCATAATAAAATTCGTATTAAGTTATCTGACGTCGAACCCCCTATGGTCGAAAATAGCGGCACAAAAACGATTCGAAAGTTCGGGGTTGATGCGTCTGCGAGCGGAGTAGAGATGTCGCTGAGTCCTTGTCTGGGTCAGTGGTGCTCTTGTCTTTTGTACCGCTATTTTCAAAGATAGAGGATCGGACGTTGGACTACTTTATACGTATTTTATTATTCCAAACAACTTTTGTTTGAAACATTTTTTGATCGGCCTATTAATTATCAAGATCCGGCCATTTTTAAGTTGTATTTCGCTGTCTCGTCCTCTATATCACCACGTAGTCACGCTAGCTGCACTACCAATTGTCACAGTTATGTTTCAAAAAATCAATAAAATTTGCGTGGCCTCGATCTAGGAGGCGCCTGTTTACCAATCTTCATTACGCTTTTCTGTGCGTCCAACGTCACACGTTGATCTTTCTCAGATTTTTCCTTTATTATGGAATCCGAGGATAATTACAAGAAAAAAAGTAAGAAAAGAAAGAGAAGTAGGTCCAAGGGTAAGGAGACCCTGGAAAAATTGTACCAGTTTTTGAAAAGAAAGGTTCGAACACGTGATTCTTCGTCGTCGGAGAAACGAAGACATCGTCGTTCACGATCAAATTCTTGGGAATCCCAAAAAGGATATCGTTCACCTGAAGGTCGTGAACGCCTTTTCCAAAGACGAAATAGATCTCGTTCGATTTCCTCGAGACAGGGACGACTGTGACGATGGCGAGCATAGCCCGAGAGGCATGTCACATCGTGGTCGTCCCAGACGTAACTGGAGAGTCTCAAAATCCCGGAGCATGAGCATCGACCATGCTGAAGCTCAGATATCTGGAGTTCACTCTCCCGATGACCTTGACGATGGGAGAAACTCAGCCCATCTACATATATCAAAGAGTGACCAGGAGAAAACAGAGACGGACCAAAGTGCTGACATTATAAAGGCACTGGTAGTCAACGACGAAAAAACCGAGGCAGGTACCGCCGACTTCCCCGACGAAACAGTTCTCGCACTTCTTGGTGGAGATCCAATGATAACTGACAAAATTGGCCCAATTATCAATTCAGCGGTTGCCGATATGTGGTCTAAAATTACAAAATCGGGTTTATCAAAAGATACAAAACAGGAACTCTGTTTAGTGCCTGAGAGTAGTTTGCGTTTGGCCATTGCGATCTCTGTTGCTAGCCGCGCTCGACCAACTCGCGTCAACAGGGATGAAAAATCTCTTGTGAACGAGTGGGCGAGCGTGCAATATACTTTTTGGGACAGTGCAGCGCGGTCGTCCGTCGAGTGACGATCGTCGGTGACGCGCAAGGCGGAAGGGCCCTGGGTCCTCTCACATACGACTCCACTGAGTAAAACACATACGACTCTCCCGAGTAAAACACAGGCAACTAGCCTATCACAAGCGGTTGGGTGAACGGCCGTATGGTCCTCGATTCTCCAACCCGTCAAACACGGGCAACTAGCCTATCACAAGCGGTTGGGTGAACGGCCATACGGTCCTCGATTCTCCAACCCTTAAATACATTCGATGATCACAGCGGTCGGGTGAACGGCCGTACGGTCCTTGATTCTCCGAGCACGGGTGAACGGCCGTACGGTCCTCGATTCTCCGATCCGTGATCATATACCTCTTACCAAAAAAGGACAGCAACAGCTGACGAATCCTCGGTAAAGGTCATCAAACGCAAAATCGAAAACAATACAAACAATCAATCGAAGATTCAATACGAAATAACGCGCGAGATCACAATGGTACAAGCCAAACGGGCTTTCTGCCTCTTATATACGCAATTAACAATCGTCGAATCGTCGTGGGTTTTTATGCCGCAAGGCTTTTCCCACAAGAGCCAATAAACGTAGAAAATACGGTGGCTCAAACGCGAGTGTTTTTTCATTTCTTAAAAAACCTCAACCTCCATTCCTCATTCAATTAAATATATCCAAAACTACGAGGTAACTTCGCAATGAAGGAGCTTCGACAATACAAACTCATAAAAAAGTATCCATCACCTGAGAACTGTGCAGGTTTAAAAGCACCGCGACTTAATCCAGAGGTCAAGTCAGCAATGAGCGTTACAGCCATTCGGAAGGACACGTACCAAGCAATTGCTCAGACCCAATTGAGTGCTGGGATAACAGCTATTGCATCCTGCCTAACTGTTACGTTAAAAGAGGATAAAATTACCGACTCCCAAGATAAGGCGAAACTCATCACGTATATGAGTGATGCGGGGAAAATTCTAACCTATCTACACCACGAGATCTCGTTAACCAGGAGAACGTTTATTGTCCCCGGTCTTAACCCCGTTATAAAGGCGATTGCGGACGACGGCGCAGTGGAGTCCTTACTGTTTGGCGAAGGGCTTGCAGAAAAACTCAGAGCGGCCAAAGCAGTTGAAAAATCCGGCCAGGATTTGGCGAAGATCGGAAAGCCAGCGCTCGAGACCAAAGAAAGTCCACCCACAAATGACCAAGCCTCCCCAGGGTGGAAGGTATCGGTACAGCGGGTCGTCCCAGAATTTAAACTTGAGGAGCCTCTCCCGGAGGAACCAACAGAATTCCCGACCGAAGAGGCCAAAGCCCCGGTATCACCCAACTCAACAGAAGAACGGGTCCCGGAAATAGAGGTGAGCCAAATCGCGGGACGTCTTCGACACTTTACGCGAGTGGGGGCGAAATTTACATCTGATCGTTTCGCTCTGGAATGCGGTTACCAAATCCCCTTTACATCAAAAGTTTGTCAAAATAACCCCCCGATTGAGTCCAAATGGTCGCTACAAGAGCAAATCCACCTCCATAAAGCCATAAACGACTTGCGGAAAAAAGGGGCTATTGTCCAGTGCGAACTCTGCGAAGGACAATTTTTATCATCGTATTTTTTAGTAGATAAATCGTCAGAGGGCAAGAGGTTTATTCAGAATTTACGCAAACTAAATCAGTTTATATCACCTCGCCATTTTAAAATGGAAGACACACGAACAGTCCTTCGCTTATTGTCAAAGAATTGGTTCCTGGCGTCACTCGATTTGAAGGACGCATACTTTTTGATCCCGGTCGCGCAAAGTTTTAGAAAATATCTGCGTTTCAGCTATAACGGAACAATATTTGAATTCAATTGTCTGCCTTTCGGATTGTGTACGGCACCATATGTCTTCACAAAATTGTTGAAACCTGTAGTTCAACATTTAAGAGCCAACGGTTTTATATCCGTAATATATTTAGATGACATCTTGTTAATATCAAGGTCTAAAGCTGAATGCTCAAAGAATGTCGAATGGACGAGTTATACATTTGAGTCACTAGAATTTATACTAAATCGTGACAAATGCCAATTAACACCGAGCCAACAGTGCCAATATCTTGGTTTTATTTTTGACACCCAAAAAATGACAGTTGCACTGACTCAAAAGAAGAGAGAATCAATTCTGAAATTAGCGTCGGCCTTCCAAAACAAGAAAATATGTACAATTCGACAGTTTGCTCAGTTCATCGGCGTGCTCGTTGCAGCAATTCCAGCTGTCAATTATGGATGGCTATATATTAAACAATTCGAACATGAAAAGTTCTGGGCGCTCAAAGAAACAGAGAATTTTGACAAAGAAATGAACCTTAAGGAAAGTTTGAAATCAGACCTAGACTGGTGGATCAGGAACATAATGACAGTAAGCAACCCCATCAGATCATACAAGTTCGAGCTCGAAATATTCACAGACGCATCTCGGTCTGGATGGGGAGCATTCTGCAAGGGTAAAAAAGCACATGGGTGGTGGAATCTAGTCGACCAAGAATATCATATAAATTTTTTAGAACTCCTAGCAGCCTTTTACGGCCTCAAATGCTTCGCAAGTGAAGAGCGAGAGTGTGAAATTCTGCTCAGAATCGACAACACAACCGCAATATCATATATAAACAGCATGGGAAGCGTACAGCACCCGAAACTCAGCAATTTGTGCAAAAACATCTGGAAATGGTGTGAAGAGCGAGAAATATGGATATTCGCCTCATATATCTGCTCTAAAGAAAATATAGAAGCCGATAAAGAGTCAAGGATCGTGCCACGAGAAACAGAATGGGAACTAGGAGTTTGGGCTTTTAATAAAATTCAATCAAGGTTCGGAAAATTTCAAATAGACCTCTTTGCATCGTACGTAAACGCAAAATGTCGAAAATTCATCTCATGGCTCAGAGATCCGGACGCGATCGCAATAGATGCGTTCACTGTTTCATAGTCGGAATATAATTTTTACGCCTCCCCACCTTTTTCAATGGTACTTCGGGTGTTGCAAAAAATCCAAATGGACAATGCAGAGGGGGTAGTGGTTGCTCCTTACTGGCCGACACAACCGTGGTTTCCCCTGTTTAAATCCCTAATAATATCGGAGGAAATCATTCTTGAGCCACACGAAATCTTGCTTACCTGCCCTTTCAGAGGTTCTCACCCATTGGACGCGACGTTTACCCTGGTTGCCGCTCGCTTATCAGGCAAGCGTTTGAACTAAGAGGTGTCCCGGATGAAGCATCGATCATTATGTTGGAATCTCTGTCGGACGGAACGATCAAACAATACAACAAAGCACTGCGACTTTGGTGGATTTTTTGTCAAGAAAAAAAGGTTTCCCCATTTGAGTACTCCGTTCCTCGAGCCCTACAATTTTTTGCTTCTCTTACCAGGGAAGTAAACTCCTATAGCACACTGAACATGTATAGATCGGCAATTTCCCTTTTATCATCAAACGAACTGGGAAAAGATGCAAGAATTCTACGGTTTTTCAAAGGAATCTCAGTAACAAAACCGCAAAAACCAAAATATCCATTCATCTGGGATCCACACCCAGTCCTAAATTACCTAGCGACACTGTATCCCAACACAGAATTGTCATTGGAAAACCTCACAAAGAAATTAGTGGCATTACTTGCCCTGATCACTGCACAACGGGTCCAAACACTGTCCCTAATAAAGACAGAAAATATTACGTTTACGGAAACTCTGGCTCAAATAAAAATACCGGATCGCATAAAAACGTCCGGACGCGATAGGGACCAGCCTCTCTTGAATATCCCCTTTTTCAAGGAAAAACCAGCCCTTTGTGCTGCATCGGTTCTACAACAATACATACAACAAACCACAAAGCTGCGACAAAACGAGTCCAATATGTTAATCACGTTTAGACGACCTCATCGACAAGCATCATGTCAAACGTTTAGTCGGTAGATTAAAGATTCACTCGAAAAAGCGGGTATTGATACCCAAATTTTCAGCGCACATAGCACCCGCCATGCAGCTACATCGTTCGCAGCTCGCAAAGGGGTAAATATTGAGGTAATCCGTCGAACGGCGGGCTGGACAGAGAAATCAAAGGTGTTCAACCGATTCTATAATCGGCCTATGCTTCGTTCAGCTAATTTTGCATCTGTAATTGTTAACAATGTTTAAAGTTTAGTTACCTTCTCAATAAAAAAAAAGTTCTACCCAACGTTCGCGTAAGAAAGGGACTTTTATGAGGTCATATCTTAAATCGCCACACGCTTCAAACAACTACGTGGTGATATAGAGGACGAGACAGCGAAATACAATTGGAAATTGAACGAACTTACCTAAGTGAAGTTCGATTGAAATTGTGTGAGCTGTCTCGTCCGAATATATCACTTCCCTCCCAAAAAATTTCGTAAATTCTTAACCCATGCGCCCTTATGAAGAAACGGCGATTTAAGGGCTTTCAAATATAATGAAGATCGGTAAACAGGCACCTCCTAGATCGAGGCCACGCAAATTTTATTGATTTTTTTAAACATAACTGTGACAATTGGTAGTGCAGCTAGCGTGAATACGTGGTGATATATTCGGACGAGACAGCTCACACAATTTCAATCGAACTTCACTTAGGTAAGTTCGTTCAATTTCCAATTTTCAACCCCTATTTCTTAGGGTTGACGCGATTTAAGGAGCAACATTTCATTGGGGCTACTTCCAGTTTGCAACCGTCTACCTACAGTAAAAAATTCATATTCTACAATAAAAAGTGCTGGCTTTTCGTCTTTTTAACGGGAGATATACACCTAGGTGATCGAGGTCGAGGATTTAGAAGCTATGAACATTCCGTCGACCGTAGAAGACCTACACTACGGGCCTGGTATCAATGATTCCATGTAAGTTGACAAATTTTATGATTTATTCATTCCCAAATTTTCAAACGCGTTTTTCAAATCGGTACCCAAAATTTCTCGAAAACCAATGAACCGATTGCCTTGAGGTTTTTTGTGGTTATTCTATACACCATTATCTAGTACTTGTCATAGGATTTTTTTTTCCGTTACTTAGTTTTTGTTTTATAGGCAAAATAATAAGTAATTTTTGGCCCAAAAATCACTATTTATGTTAAAACGTCCGCCATTTTGTCATAAATCGATATTTTCAAAATCGGCTATGATAAATACTAGATTATAGTATCTAACTTAATAATCTTTTCGGTTCTTTTTTTCAGATGAATTTTGAAGAAACGCCAGTGGGTACTGTATCCGCAGATTTTTTTACGACGCTCCAAGGATCTTACAGTATCCTTATATATTTTTGATATTTTTAAATAAAGAAAATTAAAAATATTTTTGAATGTATATACTTTTAGATAATTAAAACCCCAATCCGAAATTTCAAATAGTTTTCCTTGAAAAAATTCACAAAAATGACTTTTTTCCGGCTCCTAGGTGTATATCTCCCTTTAACTGGACTACTAGGGATAGATACAAAAACGAATGCACCAGAATTGCAGCTTCACCCGAAGTCACTGGCGCTCAATTTTTCCCAGTTTGATGCCGGGGCATCAAATCGAACTACTGGCAAAATACGCCCGTTCGAGTAACTGTCATCCAGAAGCGCCAAAACTAAACCCAGACACGGCGTCATCTTTGTTTTAATTTGCAATTAAGCGAAATAAATACCTTGAAAATGCACAAAACATACGGGCCTCAGCCATAGCTGCATTGGGCACAGGAATTTCACTCCTGTTGAACCATAATAATGAGGGTGTTGACGAATACCAGTCGCTCGAGTACTCTGCCGACGCCCGTAAGCTGCTCGCCTCTGCGCATCATCGCGACACCCTCACCCGGCGATTCTCGATTACATCATCTTTGGATAAGAAAGTCAAAGGAGAGTGCTGGATGAAACGAAACCACAGTCATATTCATTCGGCAAAAACCTGACGGAAAAAAATCGAACAGCAATGGTTATCGAAAAAGTATTTGGAGGTAACAAAAGCATTAAAAGGGTCTTGGAATAGCACAATAATTACAATTTAAAAACCATACAAAGTAGCCAAGGCACAGATAATAAGCCGTTGGATTAGGTCGTTACTAGGAACAAGTAGCATTGACCCGAAGTTGACCGCACATAGCACGAGGCATGTCATCTTTAGCACAACTCCCCTATATATACATGAGGTATTCCACGTGAATCCGATTGACTTTTTCCCTGACCCTCGCCAATTCGATTTTTTTTATCCGATTCCATTGACTGAACATTTTTTTTCACTAAGGGCTTTTTCAAAAAATGTTTAAAAAGCAGGATGTCGATTAGAGTCGATGAAATCAGATTAAAAAAAAAACAAATCGAATTAGCGGGCGTCAGGGAAAAAGTCCACCGGATTCACGTGAAAAATCTCATATATATATTACAATCCTGCCTCTCTACTTTTCTATCGCATAGTTTTTTTGGATCTTTTTTAAACAAAATCTTTAGGCGGAATCTTTAGGCAAATAGAAAACAAAATCTTTTTTCAGACTCGTGCCTCTCCGTGTCATATATATATATATATATATATATATATATATTACAATATCCAGTGTAATAATATAATATAGTACAAAATGAATGAGTTGAATGACAATCCAATAAAAAGTAATACATAGTGATACAAGCGAAATATCTTCTTTTAAAATTAGTAAAAATAATGTGGGCTAAATAACGAATGAGTAAAATTGGTAAAAAAAACATAAATGGGCCGGGGAACTACACACAACTAGAGATATTCTTTATAGGAATAAGCTCACACTCACAGATGAAATACGAACATTCATAAGCATGCCGTTTAAACCCCGCTAGAGGCAGTGAAGAAGTGATTTCTATCGGTAATGAGTACCAAAAATATTTAAGAGAGGGAGAGAGCGGGAGAGAGAGAGAGAGAGAGAGAGAGAGAGACCATGGAAAGAGGGTAATAGGAGCGGTGAGAGGGATATACGATGAGGCTCCAAACGGACATGGCTCGAGAGATGAGATTTATGGTTGCCTAGCTGCGTTTGACGATCATAACTGCCAACACCGCAACGACAACGCCCCAAAAAAAAAAAAACCTTTTTTATATTCTTCATCCTCTTCCGTTCGCATCAATATTACATATTCTCTTGTCCATAGCAGAATATCCATACCAGCGTGAAACTAAAAACGCGGAAAATGGAACATTTCAATAATATTTTCCGGTGTGTATGCAATTGCGGAGAGACCCGCTCAGACAACGGGACGAGCCGAGGTTGAAAAAATTGCAAAAAAAAGGATAATAGCAGAAACAACGGTAGAGGACGAATGTATATGGAAAAAAAAACGTCCGCTATAATATGATAAAACCCCAGGGTATTATTCGCAGTACGAGCCCAGTTGGGTGCATTCGCTTATTTTTTTTTCGGTAAATCGAGTGAAGAATTGTTCACCGTAACTATTGCAAAGCCGCAGGCTATTCGACCGAGTTTACAATCAAAGAAACAGCCAGAAAGACCGTTGATTAATATTACAAATTTGGTGTATTTGTAATTATTATAATGCAGTGGCAACCATTGTCGCCGAATGTGTGTATTTAATTTAACGCGGAGCTTGAAAACGATATTTCACGGGAATAACTGGTGAATCACTTTTAGGACAAGAGGTAACAGGGATATTAATTTCTATTCGCGTTGCTGGAAAAAAGGTCCGCAAGGACATACCAATAATGTTTCATTATTTTTCGTACTCGTTTGAAAAAAAAAACTCGCCTGGGTACGATGAAAAAGGTTTATATGAGCTTTGGAATTCATTTTATATCGGCTAAGGGACCCTGTTTTTGTTTGAGGATCGTCGCCTGGCGCGAGGACAAGCAGGCGTACCGGAAATTACACACGGTGAGCATCTGTAGTTTTGTCACATCTTCTGTATATTTCGTGCATGTCTATTTGATCCTCATCCGCATACATACTCATTTTATTCCAGACTGATCAAAGCTCGTCGATCCCGGAAGTCTATTTCTTTTTTTTTTCCACCTCTGCCTTTGTCAGCCTGTCTTTCTGTCTCCCTCATTCCTCTTCCTCTCTCTCTCTCTCTCTCTCTCTCTCTCTCTCTCTCTCTCTCTCTCTTTCTCTCTCTCCCTCTCTCTCTCCCTCTCGCTCTCTTTTGCTTGGTGACACTGAAATACCACTTGTAGTTCATCCAACTGCGAAACTTATTTTCACACACACCATACCAGAAACGAATTGCGAGATACATTTCACCCGCAATATAGCCCCTACCATTTAATTGTTCCTCCTTCAGTGTCTCTACAACTGGAAATCAATGTTTTTCACAAGAACTTAAAATCTCTGGATACGTTCAAACGATCCCACACTCCACGTTCGTTCATTGATTGCACGTCACTCTTGCGATTTTTTCCGCTACAGACATGGCGTGCAAACATCTGTTCTATGATCTGTCATCAAAGTCCGAGTCGAAAGCAGCAAATGATCGCTTTTTAAATTGTACGCTTGGTCAGTTTATCTTTTGCAAGCAATAAAATCAAAATCTCCACAATTATCTGTGCCAGTTCCTAAAAAGGTGCGCTTTCGTTTAGCCTTATTAACAAACAAAATGGATATCACCGAGACTTGTAAAAACATCTTCAGGTATGGACTGTGGCTCCCGCAATTTTTAGGGTTCTTTGGTCAGACAACGAACCCGTGGAACTTCGTCATGTCCGTCCGACTGTCACAGCGTCTCAGTTTCTACAAGTCGAGAACTACATTCATCAAATTTTGCAAGTAGATGCTCCAGATGGGCACCTCAAGTCAAAGATTTGTAGAAAAATCTTAAGGGGTTAGGCCACAGTAACGGGTGTAAAATCATATGCGAATTTAACAATTTTTTTTCGTACGTAAAGTGATTCACTCATAAAATGAATTGCACATCTATTTAATATGAATATCAAGCTGTGAGAAAAAATATATATTTGTTTTCGATGTACAAAATGGCCGACTACTAATATTTTCTGTTGTTATCTTTTTTTAGGCGCTCCGCGGCGTGACATTTAGCATCCACAATTTTGTATCTAAAACAAAAAACAAAAATTCTCGTCAATCTACATTAGAATACCTAAAGAAGTACGTACGGAATTAAAAAATATTGTTTTATTCAAAAGTTGTAGGTATTTGAATGAATTTTCAGTGAAAAATTTCGCATAAAACTGCTCATGAAATGAAAAGTTTTAGATTAATCAGAAATTCCATACGTACGCAAATGCAATTAGGAACATAACTTTTAAATTTGAAGTGATTCGAATGAAAATTGTTGAAGCTATTTGTCACGCCAATTGTTTAAGGCCGTGCCGGAGGTGGGCTTACGTTATACGTTCACAGCCGGTGAAAAAAAATTCTTGCTATAAATCGAATAGTAACTTATTCTTATGATGATAATAAGCACCGTTTTAGCGAAAAAAAACTGTTTTTTTTTTTTTTTTGAAAATTCTTATGTGGCCTCATCCCTCAGAGACAAAACTGTTGAGGATATTTTCATATGTAAAATATGCAAAAAAAATGTCTCGCTTACCACATCGCGTGGGGTGGCATTGAACACGTATTTTGAAATAAAATTGTGATTCCGAATACAATTCTATTTTTTAAAATCCCCGTTTGCGAAATTTGAAGGCTTAAGATGTTGTGCAATGTCCTCCCCCCTCTAATATGTTAAGCGTGGATTTGAAAAATCTAAATTAGGTTTTGGATACCAGTACTTGGTTACGAATTTTAATAATAATTAGTTATCGATTAGTATGTTGTTTGGAGCTTCTGTTGTACGCCACTTTGGCGTACACCCAAATTTTTGGCCGTCGTCTTCGTCCCTGCACCTTCTTAATCTGAATAAAAAAAACCCTAAACCTTCGCGATAATAATTAATTTCAATCATAATTAAACACTTTATAAAACTTCGAGGTGACGAGCTGCCATACGCGACGATGTATACACGCGGTACACGAATCGACACCTCGTATTACTTTTTTTACTCGAAATATAAGCGTCTACAGCGCCGCGACGGGCGCGCCACGTGTTGTGAGTTTGTCCAGAGGGACGGGCGACTCCAGCGCCGCGGTGGGAAACCCACGCACCGCAGTATACCTAGAGCACGGTCTTGCATACAGGTCTGACAACGGCGGTAGTGGGGGTAGGCACCTTTAGATGTTTTGCTTTTTATTCCGATTTCTGCCGCTTGGTGCGTGACGGCAAGGGGAAGTAGTGGTGCGACGAAGAGAGAAATAGCTCTTGTGTTCTTTTCCCTCCTGACCGCAACGCATGCGCCGTTGGCTGCGTGACGTAAACACCTTGGGCCCATTCGCCGGTAAGAGGTAAGGGGGAAACTACTTCCCCTTGCTAGTAGCGACGCGTAGCGGCGCCTAGTGAATCTAAAATTAAAAGATATAAGAGTGCCTACCCCCACTACGAAAATTTAGCTTCGTTGCAAGACCTGTATGTAAGACCGTGACCTAGAGTTCCGCTTCGACTTTCGGAAGCTTCGGACTCTCGCCACCGCGCTCGAGACGCCCGACTCTCTTCATGGTACGCGCTGACCTATAAGACTGGGAGCGCGGACCACCTCATGAGCAGTTCTTCCCGAGCTGCCTCCTGACCGCCGAGAGGTAGTTACGCCCTCCCTACCACCGAAAGGTTGTATCCCTCTCCCCCGAAAGGTTATAACCCTCTTAGCCGAAAGGTGGTACCTTGCTCTCCCGAAATTTGGCGGATTTCCTTCCCCCCTCTCTCTCTTCCCCTTAAACGCAGCTCGCTCGTAGATATTTAATCAGTTATTTTTGCACCTACCGATACATATATAATTTGTTTTTTCTAATTTCGTTAAAATCATTTTATTTGTTGTTCTTCTACTTGCCTTGTTAAGATAAAAATAAATATCTTTATACGTAAAAGAGTTTTTTTATTTTGTCCTCCACCGCCGCCTCATTGTTGGAATACGCCCTAACCCTCCCTACGGTTCTCGTCGTATTCGCCAACACTTCGTAAATAAAACATTAAACAACAAATGATGCTTCCTTTCCGCTCCGCCGGGCCTGTATCATTCAGGGAGGACACCACTGTGACGGGACGAAAAAAGGCCGTTTTTCCGAATTTTTCTTGTCGATTAGATTATTTATTTGGGATTTGGAAAAAAGGTATTTCATTAAGCATACATTAAACTTATTTCGTACAAATAAGTCCCCGCCGTTTGACAAAAGATGGCCCCACCAGGAGGTTATGGTTGAAATTGTCGGATGTAAAACGTCATGTCGTAAGGTTGGACATCTGGCACGACCATAACCTTGAAATATTAGCGATTTTGTATCAGCATCAGATAATTTTTTTCGTACGAAAATATCGCGTTTTGAAACGAATAAGCATAATTTGCAACTCTTGCGTTTGGCACGAATCTCCCTCCAATAATGCTTCCAATTCCGCGTCTTCGTTTCGGCCTTCCGCTACGTTCTTTGTCTTCGACGTCAAACTCACCGTTCTTAAACCTTTGAAACCACTTACGACAACTTTTCTCACTTAAGGCGAGAAATCCCTTTGGGAGCGTGAAAAATAGGTATTTTTCGGGAATTTTTTTATAGGGGATTAAATAATCTGATCATTGTTTAATTTGGACTTGAGTTTATTATAACTATCAAGTTTCGAAAAAAAAAAATTGGGGATCACCAACAAAATGGCGGCGTTATTAAGGGTCTTCGGACGCCTGTTTTCCGCGACATCGAAAAGTGCTGCAGTTGTCACTCTCTTTCTGTTGACCTGAAAAAGATTTAATAAGTGTCATTCGTTTACTGACATATTAAGGGGAAGGATATACCTAAAAAATTATGAAAAAGTGCACAATTGCAAATTTGGGAGCCTTTTTACTCCAAAGTTCGAATTTTCAACCATTTTTCGACATATTTGACCCCAAAAAAATTATTGATCTACACGCTACCTTTCAAACTTTAGGTATATCCTTCCGATAATATTACTGAGAGTATTCTCCCAAAACCTCATCCAAATCGGTCGATAACTTTTTGAACTACAACATGAGCAGTTTTTGAAAAAGTAGTTTCGAGATAATCGCGTTTAAAGTTTCAACATGTGACTCCCTACCTGACCGCATGCTGTCCCCGCGCTCTAGACTGTATGCGATAACTCCGCAAATATTCAATATTTCGAGTTTTCCTTTGGTCAGTATATTCTTTGGGTATCATACTTTCGAAATACGTAAAAAATCGATTTTTTTTTTCAAATTCCAAAGGGATTTATCGCCTTAAAGCAGCCTCACCGTATGCTTCTACAAGCAATCGATGCGCCTCAGCTGCAGAGTTCTTCAAATCAAAGAAGTAAAGACTAGTTATAAAGTTCCCACAAATGACGCTTATTCAGCTCAAAACTCGACATTTTCGCACGAAAAAAATTATCTGATGCTGATAAAAAAATCGCTAATGTTTCAAGGTTATGGTCTTGCCAGATATCCAACCTTACGATATGACGTTTTACATCTGACAATTTCAACCATAACCTCCCGGTAGGGCCATCTTCGGTCAAACGGCGGAGACTTATTTGTACTCCCAGTAATAAAAAACGATATGACAGTAAATCATTGATGCTTCAAATCATAGCACCAGCAAATGACTATGGAACTCTAGGCGTTTTTCGCACTTAGCGAGTTTTTTAATCTTTTTTAACGCTTTTCTTTCTTGATTTTCGTTCTCGAGATACCAGGGATTTTCTCTCGAGTATGAAGCGGTGAAGATGTATTTTTTTCAAGGTGCTAAAGCAGCATAATAATTGCGGCATTAGTGAAGCTGAAATTTCAAGAGTCTACGAACCCAAACTCTCGACAACGGGGGGAAAAAACGGAAAGAGACACACACAAATGTGTATATACGTATGCATATTTCCCGAGCTCCGTCCTGTTACGGAGGATTTCGTTACTCTTCATACACATCCTCACATACAGGCAGGTGTATACACGCATTAAAATTGCGCAAGCCCTGAAAACAACATAATCCCTCACGTGCCCTTAAATCCAAGTTGGAGCGCCGGATATGCAAGGATGTTGCCTCCCGACTCGTACTGCATCTACGAGCCGCGTATCTGCGGCATTTGAATTAACTGTAATTCGGAAACTCGCAGTGCATACATTCTATAGTACCGGAATTTTATTCGCGTGTATAACTTTATAGCAACGGCGCGGTGAAGCCGCCTCTTACATCCTTACACGAGCTTATTAAGCCGTGAACGTATTTTCATCCGAGCTGCATAAGCTCCTTCATTCGACATGCTGGGAAATAAATGATTCCGAGCTACGTTCATATCCGATTTGCAAAACGATCAAGCGCGCTTGAATACTTCGCCGAGAATCCTATCGTGTGCATGTGGAATTGTAATTGACGTTGCGTGATGCCCACATCAAAAGATAACGAAGGAACGTCACTTGTCCTAAGTGTGGCTCGCGTCTTCTTGCCTGTCAGTAGATTGTACACGTGTAGAATCCAAGATGAGAGCTAGGCTATCACGTTCAAGTGAAACAATACATATGAATCATTTGACTTGAATTCTTCTTTTAAACTAATCGAAATTTATTAATTTTTTAATTTTGGAAAAAAAATAGCGTATCCGATTGTTGGCGTACAATGTATACTTTTAATTGAACTTTTATTTTTCCTGTCTTACCCCATATGCGGGGCAAGATGCAACAGCGCTGGGGGAGCATGATGGGACGAAAATTACTGGCATCGGTCGCATATAAAAATTGTTTTATTCTCAATACCAGCAATTTGGTAGGCGAGTCGTCTAAGTTGTAGTGCTTCTTCTCGTCTGTAGTGCTTCGAATAATCTTGCTTCCACATATTTCAAATCATATGTTAGTTCTTCTTCCTCTGGTAGAAATAACGGTTGAAGAGGAGCCAAAGGCCTCGCTAGTTTCAGTTCGCCCTTTAAAAGTACTCAATTAAATGTTTCAAAAAATTAAGAATATATTCGGCTATATTTGACCTATATTACATAATTTTTTCGTAGAAAAATATTGAGATCCAAGCGATTTATGCGCTGCCTTTGGAGGCGCCAAAAAAAAAGTTCCTCCACTACTAACATGATTCCGGCCAATTGAGTAGCCGAAACCGAAAAAGGAAAAAAATGTCATTAAACTGGAAGGTATTTCCTGTACAATGAAGTAGGATTTTCGAAAAATATTAAAATCTAACAAAATGGCGAAGTTATGAAAAAAAATCTGTTTTCTTGCCTATAAAATAGTCTTTTTTTGAAATGCCAAATCGTCAATTTTCATCCAATCAAAAATATCCTACGTCATTGTAGAGTAAATATATTCAAGAGTACTCAGTTCAAATTTCAAGACAATCGGATAATTGCTCTTCGAGTTACAATGTCAGCAAATTTGAAAAATCTCATTTCGATAAAAACGCGTTTAAAGATTTAACTATCGATTTCTGCAAGGTAAAATGATATTGATATGAATTATATACATGATAATGATATTCTTGAAAGTATAAACTGTCGAAAAATGCAAAAAAAATAGATTTTTCGAAAGTGTCACACTAGTATAGCCCCTTAACACTCTCTAACGTACATAGTGGTACGATGTAAAATATTGTGGCTTTGTGATAGCTTGTATTCATCTAACCCCATTCGACGGTTAACGAATCAACAATAATTCACGCAACAAGTTTGAAAATTAATGTGATCTTTCAAGAATACCAACCGGAAAATTAATACCAACCGGATCCTGAAATTCTAAAAATTTACTATGTTACACGTATTTTAGTGAAACAGCCTCAGTCGGGTTTACCATGATCCGTCGAGTTTGAACGCGATTATCTCGAAACTGCATATATTGACACGGCGGGATTGATAACATGAGTAACTTTCACACTATATACTTGAATTTGCACAGTTAGCGTTCAAACAGTAGTAATTATCGGTTCACGATCGCATCTTTTAATTGGATGAACCATTTGTTAATAACGATGACTCCAGCATCCTGTTTTTCAAGAGAAAAATGAAGTTTTCTTTGGAGAAGCTGTCATTTTTCGTATTTTTCGAAATTTCGAAAAGTGAATAGTGAGCCCATAAGCAGTAGGATATATTTTTTTTTGTTTTCGTTTTGAATTACATTTAAGCCTGGTAGAGGTCCTGCCGTTTCAGGCCTCGCTGGAGGACTGCAACGCCAACTGCAGCACCACGAACACTTTGAAAGATTTTCTTCCGAAAAAATTACATTGTCACCACAAACATGTGTAGAACATACTGGGAAAAAATTAATTTATTCCAACCAATGTGTTACTAGAAAAAAAATGCATCATTCTGACCCTTCACATTGGGCTTCCAGAGAGGGATACCCCGTTAATAATTAGTACTTTAATAGTATTTACTCACCTGTCTCCCATCAATATCAGCAACTCAAATGAACTGAAACAGTGGTAAATTTTACCAAAAAGTAGATCGTTTTGTCATAAAATGGATATTGTTTTCTCACTCGAGACGCTTGCTTCCCCCCCACCCTCATTCACCTCCCCGCCACTAGGCTTATGATTCATCTTACGCTGCTCCTTCGTCTTGCCCCTAGTTCCTCTACGTGTATAGCGATTCTACACGGTTTTTGTAAGTGCGAGGAATATAACGTTACAGCGATTCGTCGAAGTGTTCCTACTGCTTGCCGTGCAGAAATTCGTCGAGGCCCCATGTAGAGTGATCGGTAGTGGCCAATGATTGGCCGATGCTCGACGCCAAGCTTGCCAATATTGGCACTCGAGCTTGGCCCGATCATCGACCGAGCCTTGGATGATAAGAGCGGCCCGATATTCGCAATCAATATTGGCCCTCGAATGGCTTATGAGAATCGGCCGAGCATCGCGTAGGAGTTCATTCGAGAATCGGCCAACAATAAGCCCCCTCAAGATTGCCATCATTGGCACTCGAGCTTGACCCGATTATCGACCGAGTCTTGGCGGATAATTGTGACCCAATATAGATAACCAAAATTGGTCCTACACTGCAAAAAAAAATTATTATTTTTGTATTGTAATTCGTCATTAACTGGTCTTTCGAAATGATTACTTCGAAGAAAATATTTCACCCATATGGGGCTCGAACCTTGAACTTCCCTACTCATAGCCAAACACGCTGCCCCTATGCTACCGAGTGCTTGTAACATTTGAATCGCAGATATGGCATAAGATACCAAATGGATTCTCATCATTATTTGTATCACATAAACTATATCAATTAGTTAATATCATTGTGATAATTAGAGAATGTTATCGAATGACATGTTATAGAATTTTCAAACCTAACCTATATATATAATTCCTCTCTCTCCACCTTCTCTACCCCCACAACCCGTTAATATGTGTGTTGCAATAAAGACAGACCATTAGTTCATTAGTTCAAGTTTAATTTGAATAAATAAATATATTTAAAATGAATAATTCCAATAATGGAATGCAATAGGAACAATTTGATGTCACGAAAAATCTAGTTAATTCAAATAAAAAATAAATAAATGGACGCGGTTAGTTAATATTGATAGAATTTTTCTGTCAGTGTAGGATGGTTCATAAAAATCGGCAGAATATCGCGTATGGGCTCGTTCGAGAATCGGCCAACAATGAGTGCATTGATTTGGTAGTATATTTGTTAAGAGTAATATTCAATGGACTCGTAAAAAGTATTTATCTCGTCTCTCAATGACTTCAACGCGAAACAATGAATCGTCAATATACGAATTGCGGTTCGATCATGCGTTACTCGGCCGAACATTGGCCTCGTATCGGCAAAAACATGATTGGCAAGTCTATACTTCGCCAAAAATCGACCTCGTATCGATAAGCCAATGATTAGAGAGCCTATATTTGGCCGAACATTGTCCTCGTATCGGCAAACCAATGATTGGCGAGTCTATACTTCGCCAAACATCGGCCTCATATCGATAAACCAATAATGAACAAGTCTATACTGGGCCGAACATTGGCCTTGTATTGGCAAACCAATGATTGGCCAGTCTATACTTCGCCAAACATTGGCCTCGTATCGACAAGCCAACGATTAGCGAGTCTATGTTTGGCCGAACATTGGCCGCGTATCGGCAAACCAATGATTGGCGAGTCTATACTTCGCCAAACATCGGCCTCTTATCGATAAGCCAATGATTAGCGAGTCTATATTTGGCCGAACATTGGCCTCGTATCAGCAAACCAATGTTGGCTAGTCAATACTCAGCCGAGCATTACCGTAAAATTGGTTAATCGATCATCGTCCCGCCAACATTGGTCCAAGTATTGGCCGTTCCGGTTCGATTGGCGAAACCTACATGGGGCATCCTCTGATCCTACGACATTGATGGGTAGGGGGTTTGATAAGGAGGCCGCACGTAGGTAATCCACATTGGAATCCAAGTAGATTCCGCACTATTTCTCTATTGACGTCGTTCGATAATTTTTCATTTAAAACTGTCAACCAGAATTTGTTGGATCTCCAAAAAAAAACCTTCTATCATGACCCCGTGTACAAATTTGTCGAGTCCCAAGATGCACCCACATCTCTATAGGGACTTGCTAGGGACACCGCACACAGCGAGTCCTCAATGGGATCCAGTTGGATTCTGCACTATTCCCGTATGACCACCGTTTGAGAATTCTTACCACGTTCAAATTGAAAATTTGTGAAAACTGACGACAAAAACCTTGGCGTGTTGAAATATAACCTGTACGTTTCGTGAGCATGTACGTGTGTGGTGAAATTATGCCAAAGTGCAGTAAAATCAATAACAAGCGATAATCACTGTGGATTTTCAGTGATGTTTTCAGATATACATCTTAATCGATAATATTAAGCGATAATCACTGTGGATTTTCAGTGATGATTTTCAGATATACATCTTAAAAATCAACATGAATGACATCACTGAAAAGATGTATATCTTAAAAATCAACATGAATGAAATCACTGAAAATCCACAGTGATTATCGCTTGTTATTGATTTTACTGCACTTTGGCATAATTTCACCACACACGTACATGCTCACGAAACGTACAGGTTATGTTTCAACACGCCAAGGTTTTTCTCGTCAGTTTTCACACATTTTGTGCAGTGCAGTAAAATCAATAACAAGCGATAATCAGATGTATATCTTAAAAATCAACATGAATGACATCACTGAAAATCCACAGTGATTATCGCTTGTTATTGATTTTACTGCACATTTTTAAGATGTATATCTTAAAAATCAACATGAATGACATCACTGAAAATCCACAGTGATTATCGCTTGTTATTGATTTTACTGCACTTTGGCATAATTTCACCACACACGTACATGCACCACAACGTACAGGTTATGTTTCCCTTAAATCTCTATAAGAAGTATTTCTTATAGAGATTTAAGAGGAGGGTAGGAGTTTCAACGTGAAAAAAACACTTTTTTGCGAATTTTTGTCATCTATATGGATAGAGTAAATTGATTGCAACCTTTTGTACATTGTTAAGTGTCATTTCAAAAACATTCCGTGAACTTTTCACGTGAAAATATCCACAAACAAGCCGGTGCCGTGTTTTTCTCGAAACCACTTTTGCAAAGTCCGTGTTCGCTGCCATTTGAAAACTACATGACCGATTTATTTCAAACTTGGTACACACTTTCTACACATAAAATACCTCCCCCCAACGGTTAGTTCGAGATTTTTTTCACATTGAGGGGGTTTTCCACCCTCAAAATGGCGGAATTTTTCGTGAAAAATAGCACTTTTCACTTTACATGATCACCAAAAATTTATAAATAAAAAAAGAAAATTATCAAAGACCGTTGGGGTGAGGATTGATGATACTTTGACTAAATTTTAAGGGTACTTGATTTCAGATAATTTCTAGCTGAGATACAGTGAACACCGCAAATCGGGTTTTTCCAAAGGCGTTCTTGGGAAAGCTTTGTCACCGGCTTGTTTGTGGATATTTTCGCGTACAAATTTCACGGAATGTTCTTGAAATGACACTTAACAATATACAAAAAGTTTCAATAAATTTACTCCATCCATATACATGAAAAAAAATCGCAAAAAGGTATTTTTCACGCTGAAACCCCTACCCTTCCCTTAAGGCCTTAAATACACTTGTAGCGGGCGAAGGGACGTGATTTTCTTGATTTTTTGCGACGGGACAATAAATGTTTATTGAAGAACTGGGACCAACATCGATTAGTACATATTTTCATATACTTGTACATTTTTTTAATTCAAAAATATTTCAAAATGGCGGAACTCCAGCTGTTTTCCAGGAGCGCCTTCTTTTGAGCATCAATTGCTGTGGACATGATAACTCGAGAACGGTTTATCTGAAATCAGAATTTGAAGAAGATTTCATTAGTATATTGCATTGGCTTGGGCCTCGCCGAAGGATTTCCAAAAATTTTTATTAAAAAAAAATTACGATAATTTTAACAAAATATTAATTTTTTAAAGTGCTAAATTTTCGGTTTTTTCGTACAAAAAATGTTTTTTTTTTTCAACAAAATTCAAAATCCTTCGTCCAGGCCCTAGCTATTATCATAATAAATAAGTAGTATAAAATTGGTATGGATCGGGTTAATAGTTTTTTTAGTAATCGTGTCCACCGTAAAGGTGTTTCTCAAAAAGGCGATTCTGAGATAATCGCGTTTAAGATTCAAGTATATTTCTTTTACAATTAAAGTTAATTTATTCATACTGACATGAAGTCGTCAATTCCAGGGCCATACAGTAATCCTTCTGCATCCTCTCCAGCCTCTAAAACATTGATTTGATACTGCCTAGAGCCAGTCTTCCTTCATTTGTGGCTTAAATACCTATAACTGCATTGAAATAGTTATAACTGCGAATCTAATGCTCCGATCTTAATGAAATTTGGTGAGAATATTCTTGAGATATTGTACTTAAAGAATATGCAATAAAAAAATCCATTTTCCGACTATCACAAGTGTACATAAGGCCTTAAACTTTTTTTTGAATAAGTTTTATATCCTTTTACGATCCACCAATTTTGTTTAGAAATTTCAACGTACAAAATGCGATGGAATCCATTATTGATCGATTAGGGTTCTCTTCGATAATGTGTGAATGCTTGGGATTCAAATTGGATTGGTACAGTTCGATGGGGAATCCCGATGGGAATGCAATGTATAAGCGTGATGTTGTAGTACAGGAATCCAATGCGCTGACCAATTGGATCCCTATCAGGAAGTAGGGACAAGTATCGAAATCCAATTGGATCCCTACGACAATTTCTGCACGGCTCCACACGCGTTGCCGGACGGAAAGTTCATTCATAAAATATTTTTACCTCCGAGCGCTTTTCCGTACGCGATAAAATATGCAAATAATTAAGCATGCCTGTATACTTTATTCATCAGAAAATCCCTTCTTCAAGTAGCCCGAGGCTTACCTATCTAAACTTTTTGCTACCTCCAACTATATCTCTCTCTCACCCACAGTCCCTCTCTATACTTGATTTGTGGTCAAGTGCGCAATCGAGGGAGCGAAGGGCTGCGTAAAATCGCGAAATTGGCGTTTCTTGTTCGCACGACGTAAATATTCAGCGAGCACAATATCCACATGGTCAAAGAAAAAGAAAGATCTTGGATCCTTGAGTATGGAATGGGAGCTAGTTGTTCATACGTAAAGGCAAGTGTCCGTGTGATACTACCAAAGGCATGTTTAACATAGGGCCGGAAATTTATTACTCAGTTCTTTTACTCTCCGTTCCGCAGGACACAAAGAAGTCACCGTGCCAGAGATCTTGATGATGTAGGTAGGTACATACCGTAGTTTGGAGTGCACCTCTATATCTGCCTCCCTTATATGTACGTAGCCCGAATAACGTCCTATCTGCACGGCAGTCCATAGGAACTCTCACGCCAACATGGGGTTATCAAATTCGTTGCTACATTTTTGTGCAATTTAAAAAAAAAACACACACGCTGGAAGTTTTATTCTTAAGGTATTTAATAATTTAGCCTTTCCTTGCGGGCCGTATTTTGTGGAGGCATAAGAGCATTGATAAAGTACAGTGGCGCTTAATAAAAAATAAGTTACAATCAATCCAAGGATGAAATGGAATTAAACAAATTTGCGCAATTTCAATAGATTTAGGTATATTTACATTTTCTTTGAAAAGTCGCGTTTACGAAAATTCTTCTGCTAGGCAAATTTTTCCAAGTTTGATCGTTATTATTTTCTTTAAACATTCGGTGACCCTCTGTTTTTATTGTCGTTACGGATTTGTTGGATTTTTTACACGCGTTCAGCAGTTTATATCAGACATCTAGAGTTATTTATTGTATAAATTATAAGATAGAAATGTGCCCAGCGTGTCATCTCCATAAAGAGACGTACAAATGAGACGATTTTTAGAGTCGTAATTTTTCGATAAAAGTTCGGTAACTTGGCTTGAAATGTTATTAGTATACTGGGATGTCTTTTTATTTAATTGTAGATGAAAATCAGTCAATCGTTAAATATTCGGGTTCGTGAAAAGAATACCTTAAGGGATCATCACCGTATAACGGGTCGAAAAAACGCGAAGTTTTGTGATGTTTTAAATACGCTAATTAGTCTGATTTTTTAATGTCAAATCAAAGCACTCATGAAGAACAGAAAATAAATGTTTAAACATTTTTTTTTACATTTTTTAAACGACTGAACATGTATTCGAAAAAGGGAGTCCTCCTGGTGTACACGGTTGTGGCCGTAAATATTATCTGAAACAAAATTTGTGAAAAGATTATTAATCAGTATGAAAGCCGCTACCTTGCTATGGAGGTTTTTTTTTTTAATCAAAATTAACAACATGGCGGCGGTTTGAAAAAAAACAAGTATCAAAATTAGGGGATTTTTTCGACAGTTTTTCATGAAAAAAAATATTGAGATTTCAAAAAAGCTTCCATAGCACGATGAAGAATGGCGTAAAGAATGTTGTGTCAAAATTTGAGACGGATAGCTTGAAAACTCTTCCTTTGAGAGTGTACACCGTTATGAAAAATGACATTTCGAGACAAACGCGTTTAAAGTTTCGAGTGCGGAATTTTCATATATTGTCTACTTACCATCAACCGGCGATGCCAGGTTCATGTTTATAACCGTCTGGGCTATCGGCTAATGCAAACGAAAATCGATTTAAAAAAATGTAATACGGTGATCGGAATATAGGGCAAATTTTCTTGAGTCATCTGTAGGAAAATTCGCGTCGTTGACTTTGTATGACTAGCGTTGGTCTACAAAAAGATGAACATATTATCTTGCGGCTCCAGACACATATCGCAAAAATCAGTTCCTGCATGTGAATATGGAAGAACTTTAGCAATCTTCTTATTTCAAAATTCGCATTATTCCAGGAACGTATTCGTCGTTCAAATAAATGAAGTAAAATGAGTTAAAATGAAGTAAAATGAATTAAGTCACTTTAGTTATCCTCTATTAACCGAAAACATGCTGCCAAAAATGACACCAAAAAAAGACATGGTGAATACATGAAAATATACGAAAAAAAAATCACTTTTGTTGCGAATTAAAACTAAAAGCATGATATTCTTGACATCTTTGTTCCTCCCTCGCGTGTCTTGACAATATTTCTTTTCTGAGGACGAAAATAATCGGAAAATAAAAATAAAAACAATTGTGTAATAATAACATAATAAAAAAAACAAGTAAATCGTATTTTACAAAAAAAAAATTCCTCAAATGACAAACTGTATCCTATCAATTATATTCACCTTTTTTCATCACGCTGCGATGTATTATACAGAAAATAGAAAAAATAACTAAACATAGCTTGGAGAATATTCACATTCATATAAAATACTGTGAATAATTTTATACCAACAATATGATAGTACATCTACAGCACATGAATAACATAACCTATAAAATGGATGAAAAAGCCGATGGAGAATATGGATATTGTTCGCGACACTCGGAACGTTTTCACTTAGCATACTTATAGGCAAAATTGGTATGAAAGTCCCCATATACACGGGGATAAAGCGGTTAAGAAGAGACGTTGCAAAGTGTTCGCACAGAATCGGCCCACTTGTCGAGCCGAGAGAGTGGAGATAGTCAGCCAGTTGTGCAGACTCGACACTGGTCCTTACCTCGTCCTCGAGAAGTACGAGAAGTTGTAGGAGGACGAGAAGGACCCAGATAGTTCACTGATGCAGAGGGGATGCTTGGTGCTTTGCTGTGGGAATCTTGGTGTCTGTGGCCTCTCTCGTCCATGTTTGTATGCAACTCTGTTGCACCAACACACACAATTCAATGATGATATTAGCCTGTGTGCATCTCGTACGTAGGAAAAACTACTACCATTTCTTGTTCCCCACTCTCTCAAGACCGAATATAACTAGATGGTGCTTTGGCAGTCAGCCAACCTTGACTGCGTACTATCTCTCGTGTGTTTGGCAAAATTTGTCGGCTTGAGAGAAACAGACCCATGGGAAATGGGAGCGAGAGAGGGACAGAGAGAGAGACGATGCGAGAAAGGCTGAGGAAGATGCTCGTCCTCGTTTTCCTCACGTCACAACGTCTACGTTCGTACGTTTGATTATGTCGAATGCAGAGAAAAGGCCCTTCTAGCTCACCTGGGCGGCGCGAGTAGCTCGTCTCTGTGATCGAATATACGTTTTGACAAGATCCTCAAGGCTCCGTAACTTTGGAAACCTACATGCTGAATGCTTTTCTCGTGCGTTACAAATGGCATGACATCTTCGCATATATCATTTCTCGGCGTTGTTCGGAACACTTGTATCATGGCTTATTTATGGCCTCCTGCGATCACGACAATTCCTGACTGACTTCCCGGGGAATTTCGACTCGTAACTCTTGAATTTCCAAAGTATCGTCGTTTTTTCGCTATTTTATTGTTTCTTTCACGCGCCCCGTCGAGGGCAAGAATATGTCGATGCAAGATCCTCGGAGAACGTATCTGCCATCAGCGAGAAGAGATTTATGGATGAAAGGCGTCGTAAAAAGAAATTACGATGGCACGCGATGAGAATATTGAGTGAAAAGTATGCGTCGTAAAACGAGAAGGAATATAGGGGAAAAAATTGACCGGAACTATAGGACGTCGATGCGATATTTTATCGCGACACTTCGCCGAATCAGGAAGCGTTGATTGTGATATGGGACATATTGTATGGTAGTAATGAGATGTTCTTCTTGTTCATATGACACGGTATTATAACCGTGCCGCTACGTTGGAGTACACGCTGCATTTAAACACTGCATTATAATAACGTCATCGTAATTGAAGTGTCAGAGTTGACGAGTCTGGTGCATCAGTCCACGAAATTCTCATCTGCGGAGGAGCGTGCTCTCATCGAAATTCCATATTCCCGCATAGTTGGGTAATAATTTAACAGCGAATGTCGGAGCCGCGTGTCTGTTTATAGCGTTGAACGCATACTACAGAGAGTGGAAGAGTATGTTTGATTAAAAACAAAGTTGATTCGAATTGCAGCTTACGACGTTTTTATTTGATTTTCAATGAAAAAGGATATTTGCTGGAACTTAATTATTTGTGTGAAGCAGAAAAAATTAGTCGCATTCTAATAAAATGTTATTCGACCCAAAGAGTATTTTCTATTATCGTTAACGAAGATTAACTCGTTAAGGGGCTATACCAGTGTGAATGCTGAAAGTTTGGGTGATTTTCGGGAATTTTTTGGAAAAAAGTACTTAATTAAATGTTTCGGAAAATTAAGGATATATTTGGCTATATTTGACTTATATTGCATCATTTTTTCACAGAAAAATATTAAGATCCAAGCGACTTATGCGCTGCCTTCGGAGGCGCTAAAAAAAGTTCCTCCACTGCTGACATGATTCCGGCCGATTGAGTAGCTGAAACCGAAAAAGGAAAAAATATCGTTAAACTAGAAGGTATTTCCTGTACAATGACGTAGGATTTTCGAAAAATATCAAAATCTAACAAAATGACGTAGTTATGAAAAAAGTCTGTTTTCTTGCCTATAAAATGGTCGTTTTTTTCAATGCCAAATCGTCAATTTTCATCCAATCAAAAATATCCTACCTCATTGTAGAGTAAATATATTCAAGAGTACTCAGTTCAAATTCCAAGTCAATCGGATAATTGCTCTTTGAGTTACAATGTTAGAAAATTTGAAAAATCTCATTTCGAGAAAAACGCGTTTAAAGATTTAACTATCGATTTTTGCAAGATAAAATGATATTAATATAAATTATAGAAATGATAATGATATTCTTGAAAGTATGAACTGTCGAAAAAAGCAAAAGAAAATCGATTTTTTTCAAGTGTCACGCTGCTATAACCCCTTAACTATCTTGGCTTGACTTGAATTTTGCATTTTAATAAAATTAAATCTTTGCTCGAATAGGATTGGACAGATTGGATGATAACATTTTTTTATTTGCCATTATTATATAGGAACTCGGTAAAGTTTCGCGACAATCCACTGTGGGTACATTGAACAGATAGAAATCTACTACGAGTACAAAGAAAAAAAAAGTTGAGGGATGAACCACCCCTTTGTTTTCCATTCTCTCGCCGTACATTGAAAAGGGGTGCATTGAATTGAATGAAAGAGGTGATTTTACTTTGAACGGGGGATAAAATTAAAGTTTAAGTATTTTCGCATTTTTTGCGGATAGCAAGCTTAAGCGGGTGAACCACCCCTTTCTTCGTGTTCCTTATCGCAGTTGTTTTTTTTCTGTATTTAAAATGTTTATGCTGATTAAAAATACTTCTGCAAACTCCGAAATGATTGATTCAGTATGGAAAGATTTGCGCAAATTGATGGGTCGATTTAGAAATGTTGCCACAAATCGAAAAATAATCGCGCGGTGACGAATCAAGCGGCATTTTTTAGAGCAAACGATTGCGAAGAGAACGCGCGTGACGCGGAATTTGAAGTCGAAACGGAGAAGAAAAGAGCAGCGATTGAGTGAAAGTACTTATTTTTGGCCGAGATGCGATACAAATTTGGATTTTTAATGTTTTTTTTTCGTAAGTACCAATCGATGTTTTTTTACACCCTGAATCCGAATTCACCCCAACGCATACCAACCAACCCAAAACTCTCAATTTTGATTTAAAAAATCGTCAAAAGTGTGGGAAGAGATGATTTACACATTTAGCAGGCCTAATTTAAAGCTTTTGAAAAATACTCCGTGACATTTGTAATCGGCAGAAAATTCCCCATCAGATAGACTTTTTAAATGGTTTGCGAATCGAAAAAAAATGTATCGATCCTTTTGCCCACTTTTCCGGAAGCGCCGAAAACGCGAAATTCGAAACAGCCGTAGAGAGTTGGTTCTATTTGAGTGGAATAAACTTAATCAGGGTTTCTGCAAAGAATTTTGGTAGACTTAGAGAATGCCGCTTGATTTATCCCGATATCTCAAGTAGCTTTGCCTCAAAGTCCACTTCAAAAGAGGCAAAGTGGTATGAATGGAAAAATGGCAAAAATCGGTGGTCCGTTCTTCAAATTGTACAAAAAATCGAAAAATAACTGGGGTTTAACAAATCCAACGGGATTTCAAAAAGCAAACGATACGAGAGGAGTTCCAAATCAAGGCAAAAAAAAGGTCGACGGTTCAGTGAAGCCGTGAAGTGGAGTTTGGCCGGAATGGGAAAAAAACCGATTTTAAATATTTCCTTTACAAGGCCATGTCCATGTACGTTTACCCCCTGCATACGGATTTACCATTATTTCTTCCAAAACCCTCAATTGTTATGAAAAATCTCAAAAAAATGTATGGATCGTGGCTTGCCCGCTTCAAAATGTTAGCCATTACGTTCAATTTAAGGGGTCTTCTCACTTTAGACGCTAAAAAGGCTATTTTCATGAATTATTTTGATAGGTTTGTATCATATATTTTTTATATTTAATATTTTTTGCCAAAAACGGTGAAAAAACACGTTTCTTTTCGTTTTTCGAAAAATGTTCGCCATTTTGTTATTTTTGCATATATCAGAAAACGTATAATATGCGCTAAAGCCATTAACATACTGAATCCAAAACCCTTTGATTTTTTGTTTCGGATGATCCATCTCCGAGATTTCATCAACAGTGCAGACCTACAATTTTTTAGGACATTTTTTTAACTACCATTTTCGTCTATAAATAGTGACTTTAATGAATTACATTTTTTTCAAATTACATAATTATAAATACATTTTAACAATGTATTTATTAAGTGTAACAACTTTCATATCAATATCTATAATATAAACCTGTCAAAAAAACATTCATTAAAATACCCTTTTTAGCGTCTAAATAAAAAGACCCCTTAATGCACTGCTTTTAGATGTAGGATGAGAGAAAGATAAATAAGGGGTGGTTCATTTCCTATTTTTTTTCGGTTTTTTTTCCAATGCACCAATATTGGATTTCTGAATGTTTTGCATTAAAAGAAGTTTCGTTTCTGTTTAGTTGAAATCGGTGGACTCCTAGCGGCGGAAACTTCAAAATCAGCCACTGGCATGTTTCACTCCAAGGCCTGATTACACACCTTAAAACCGTTTTTCTGCCGATACAAAAATACGCATCTCATAGTTTTTGATGCTCTACCATATACATGAGTTTCAAACAAAAATTGAATGCGGGCAGCGAGGTGACATTCTTTGTTGTGTTGGGGGAGGTATTGTTTGTGGGCATAGAAATAAAAAATTAAATACACTATTTTGGTATTATGGATGTTGCAAGGCAATAAGTGCCTCGAAACATTGCATGCTAACGATTTATTCAAGCCCAATAAATGGTTTTGTACATGTACATTGTACGTGGTGCACCGACCCTACTTGTTCGATTGCAAGAAACTCCCCAAATTTGTTCGAATCGAATAAAACATTTCATTAGAGTGAGAAATTAACTATTGTACGAATGTTTTAACGTATACATTTATTTCTGAAACTTCCAGAGGACTCAAAGCGTAATTCAGTACCTTCAAAGGAAAGCTATCTGTACAAACTTCTATTGGTCAACCTCAATTAATACATTATCCTCGTTGTGAAGCATCGTGGGGCACGTAAACTTTTCGCGACGGATCAAGTACCTCCAAGTTCACGAACGATGTTCAATTGGAAAATATTTGTAGCACAAATGCGAGTACAGTAATAAAAAGAAATAAACAAGTCAGCCTCGTAAAAAGGTATGAAAAGCAGGATTGAACGTCGGTATACAATGATTATATTGGCGCTCGAGAAACAGTAGAAACTACGAGAGCATCGAAGAAAGCCCTTCCTCGTTTTCTTTTCGCCCTCTCAATGGGTGAAGCGTCTCAAGCGTGGAACATTAAACTCGGTAAGACATTGGGTTTGGGGGAGCAAGAAGAGGTGAATTTATTGAAGAACGTTCCTCGCCGCCGTCGTCGTCGTCGTCGTCGTCGTCGTAGTTCTAGCAGCTCGCTAAAAGACCCCAAAGAGAACGACAAGGCTCTCTTTTCCTTCAGAATCGATATGGATTTACGATGTTTTTCTATTGCGCCGACTTGGCAGAACTTTCTTGAAGCTAGGGATAGCCACTGCAAAATCGGTATACCCCACCACCCGAACAAGGGAGAAGGAACGATAGAACAGAGGGGTCTAGGGCGAAGAGGAGATTTGAGCGCACGAGGCAGGAACATTATTCCCGAAATTTATTATTTCTCGTGTAATGCTGGATTTCCGACGGTAACGGTAAATTCATACCGTCGAAGATAATAACGGGATATGTGCCCGCTCCGAGAGTCAAAAAAAAGTCGGGGCGCCATTCACAATCAAACGCCGTTTTATGTCTCACGATGCTAGTTCTTTTTTGTCTGCCGTCCTCTTACACTTTCGACGTGCTATATTCCTTTCTTGGCTCATTCTTCGAATCAATTATTGTTATTCAGTCACCTCGAAACAATAGAATTTCAAGCGTAACGAACGCACTCTCATTTGTTATCAATGTCGTAGCATTGTATGACGAACAGTTTGGAAATAGTTTTCGTCCATTCGAAAAAATTGTACGCGTATCGAACAATATTTCATTTCGATAATAGTTATAGTAGATCTGGAATTACAATTTGTTTGACCGAGAAATGTATAATGATCGTACTGTACCGGTTTCAGGTCGGATCGATATTTTCGAGTTGAAATGATTTCACATGTCGTAAAAACTATTCACGTAGTGGCATTTATAAACGGAACACTTGATTTCCCTTAACGGGGTCATCCCATGTGACAGCTATTCTTTTTCACCTTTTCGGGATTTTTTTTTGATGAACTATTAAAACACACTATCCTTGAATTTTTACCACATATTTATTAACATTTTTTAAGTCCCTGGGAATTTTATCAAACACAAATAACGAGTTGAATCGACGTCACACCGTTCGGGAGACATTCACGTGTAAAAAAAAGTTGCTTGACGGCTGTCATGATTCCGGGGGTTTTGCTCATCTGAAAAAGAAAAATCAAACGGCATTTTGATTTGTAGACCTGAAGATATCGCCGGAATTAGTAGTACAGTCGTGCTGTCGCTGAAAAAACCCGGTATCGGAGAAAATTAGAAGAAGGCTAGTTTTTTGACAGGTGATTTTGTAGGTGCCGCGGGTGCTGAATCCAAGTTTGCCTAAAAATCGGGGTGTAGGGTTCTTTTTTAGGGGATGAAAGGAGATGGGGGTGGATTAATGCCAAACTACAACCCCTACGAGGTCGGCGCCGTGAGACAAGATGTTCAGAAAAATCCGGGCTTTAGTTTTGTCCACAGCGCCGAAGTCGTGGAAGTTCATTTTAAGGGTGAAAAAGTGGGGTGAAATTTTGAAAAATCGGTTTTAATTCAATAACTCTTTAGAAAAAAATCGTTCGTTTTTTGTTCAAATGGGAACGTTGTAGCCCTTGAAAAGACGCGTCGATCGAGTATTCGATCATCACTCTCCGATAATATCTTCACCCCCAAAACATGGTTGAAAAACCAAAAAAAAAAAAATAGTTTATTGAATAACTCAAAAACAATCGGTTTTTTGAGTATGGTTCAAATGTACGAAATGTAGAGAATAATTTTCTCCATATTTTCGTTGCTATGGACCACCCTTGAATTTTGATTTTCCAACCCCTCTCGGGGGTTGAACATTCAAAATGAAATTCTGGGAAAACTATTGACGGCACGAATTCGCCGTGGTATAAGAATTTGTAGCTTGAACCCTCAGCTACATTTTTGTCCACAGCGCCAAAATCGTATCTCTTTAGTTTCGGTCAATAGTTTCCCACAATTTCATTTTGAATTTTCAACCCCTGAGAGGGGTTCGAAAAAGCAAAATTCAAAAGTTGTGCATATTAACGAAAATATAGAGAAAATTATTCTCTACATTTCGTACGTTTGAGCCATCCCCGAAAAATCGATTGTTTTTGAGTTATTCAATAAACAGTTTTTTATTAATTCTTCAACAATTCTTTTGGGGGTGAAGATATTATTGGAGAGAGTTGATCGAATACTCGATCGACGCGTCTTTTCAAGGGCTACAACGTTTCCATTTGAACAATAATTGTATGAATTTGTCCTAAAGAGTTATCGAATGAAAACTGATTTTTCAAAATTTCACCCCACTTTTTCACCCCCAAAATGAACTTCCACGACTTCGGCGCTATGGACAAAAATAAAACCCAGATTTTTCTGAACATTTTGTCTCTCGGCGCCGACCTCGTGGGGGTTGTAGTTTGGCATTAAACCACCCCCATCCCCTAAAAAAACCCCTACTCCCCGATTTTTAGGCAAACTTGGTTTTAGCACTCGTGGCACCTACAAAATCACCTGTCAAAAAAATAACCTTCTTCTAATTTTTTTCCGATTCCAATATACAGCACGACTGTACTATAGAGTAAAGTAAAAATATTGAAAGTTGTATTTCTGGACGTTTCTAAAAGTTAAGGTAGAACGAGCGCGCGCTCTTAATTTCTATAGATTTTGTTCAAATCTTAACCACACATTTCAATGAAATTTCAGAACAGTCGATTATTTAGATTGGGAAATAATGGGTTTTAAAATTGCAACTTTTAACACTGCGGGGTCTGCAATGACCGAAAGTCACGTCACATAATTCGTCGTACCATTCTATTGTGTTTATAAATTTTGAAAAAATATATGTTTAGATCGTAAACTAGTTAGGGAAATAGTGAAAAAAGTTTGGATTGCCTTTACTATTCAAGTTTTGCTAAAAACTTTCAGATAAGACAGAATAATCCTCCGTAAAAAATATCTGTCACCTATAATAAGAAGACATATGGCAACACCGCAGAACAGTCTTGGTCAATATTTCGAGAAAAAAAAGTAATTATCGTGTTCCGCAAATTAAAAACTTTTATCATAAAAAAAATATTTGCTTTATAAATATTAATATTTTATATTGTTTATGTTATCTTCATTAGCAAATAAAAGTGTTGGTTAATTCATAACTAATTAAAAACTTTGTTCGATTAAAAATTACTTCCAAATAAAAATGTGTGTTGCATTGTTATTTTAAATATGCCGCGCAAACTTACGTCATTGGACACGTGGAACGATGCGGTGTTGCCATGTCTTCTTATTATAGCGGACAAATATTTTTTACGAAAAATTATTCTGTCTAAATTGCAGTGTTAAAAGTTGCAATTCTGAAATCCATTATCTCCCAATCTAAAGAGTCGACTGTTCTGAAATTTCACTCGAACATGCCTAATCATATGAACAATGTCTGGTTAAAATTTGAACAAAATCTATAGAAATCAAGAGCACGCTCGTTCTACCTTAGGTTCCAAGTTTCGTCATTTTTTTCGACTTTTTCAGCTTAAAAAAAGTATGGCAGATATCTGAAATATTCTAGTTCGGGCACGAACTATAAATGTGCTGACGATACTATAAAAATTTAAGCGAAATTCGTTCAATGCCAACTCGAAAAATACAGTTGTGAGAAAAACGCGTTTAAAAGTTCAAAAACGGTTTACACGAAGAAAATATTAACTCACCATTAGTCTGCTATGCCTGGTCTACATAACACGCGCACATTTTTCGCAATTTGAGTAAAAAAAAATTCAATTTTTTTGGACCGGTCACAAGGGATCGGTCTACCTTAAGGAAGGCTACCAGTCTAGAGCGTAGAAAAAAGATGAATTTCTACAATTTTGTATGGATACCCAGGTGATGAGATGAAGATTTCGTTTAGTGGCCTTTACTCTACATATCTTCAAGTATCTTTACAAATTTGTTCACAACATTATGTAACAGTCGACGCTGAAGTTGGATGCAGCAACCCATGTAGGTTTCGCCAATCGAACCGTAACGGCCAATACTTGGACCAATGTTGGCGGGACGATGATCGATTAACCAATTGTACGCCAATGCTCGGCTGAGTATTGACTAGCCAACATTGGCTTGCTGATACGAGGCCAATGTTCGGCCAAATATAGACTCGCCAATCATTGGTTTGCCGATACGCGGCCAATGTTCGGCCAAACGTAGACTCGCTAATCATTGGCTTGTCGATACGAGGCCGATGTTTGGCGAAGTATAGACTGGCCAATCATTGGTTTGCCAATACGAGGCCAATGTTCGGCCAAGTATAGACTTGTTCATTATTGGTTTATCGATATGAGGCCGATGTTTGGCGAAGTATAGACTCGCCAATCATTGGTTTGCCGATACGCGGCCAATGTTCGGCCAAACGTAGACTCGCTAATCATTGGCTTGTCGATACGAGGCCAATGTTTGGCGAAGTATAGACTGGCCAATCATTGGTTTGCCAATACGAGGCCAATGTTCGGCCAAGTATAGACTTGTTCATTATTGGTTTATCGATATGAGGCCGATGTTTGGCGAAGTATAGACTCGCCAATCAGTGGTTTGCCGATACGCGGCCAATGTTCGGCCAAATATAGGCTCTCTAATCATTGGCTAATCGATACGAGGTCGATGTTTGGCGAAGTATAGACTCGCCAATCATGTTTTTGCCGATACGAGGCCAATGTTCGGCCGAGTAACGCATGATCGAACCGCAAGTCGTACATTGACGATTCATTGTTTCGTGTTGAAGTCATTGAAAGACGAGATAAATACTTTTTACGAGTCTATTGGACATTATTCTTAACAAATATACTACCAAATCAATGCACTCATTGTTGGCCGATTCTCGAACGAGCTCATACGCGATATTCTGCCGATTTTTATGAACCATCCTACACTGACAGAAAAAGTCTATTAATATTAACTAACCGCGTCTATTTATTTATTTTTTATTTGAATTAGATAGATTTTTCGTGAAATCAAATTTTTCCTATTGCATTCCATTATTGGAATTATTCATTTTAAATATATTTATTTATTCAAATTAAACTTGAACTAATGAACTAATGGTCTGTCTTTATTGCAACACACATATTAACGGGTTGTGGGGGTAGAGAAGGTGGAGAGAGAGGAATTATATATATAGGTTAGGTTTGAAAATTCTATAACATGTCATTCGATAACACTCTCTAATTATGACAATGATATCAACTAATTGTTATAGTTTATGTGATACAAATAATGATAAGAGTCCATTTGGTATTTTATGCCATATCTGCGATTCAAATGTTACAAGCACTCGGTAGCATAGGGGCAGCGTGTTTAGCTATGAGTAGGGAAGTTCAAGGTTCGAGCCCTATATGGGTGAAATATTTTCTTCGAACTAATCATTTCGAAAGACCAGGTAATGACGAATTACAATACAAAAGTAGTTAATTTATTTTGGCAGTGCAGGACCAGTTTTGTTGATCTATATTGGGTCACAATTATCCGCCAAGACTCGGTCGATAATCGGGCCAAGCTCGAGTACCAATGATGGCAATCTTGAGGGGGCTTATTGTTGGCCGATTCTCGAATGAACTCCTACGCGACGCTCGGCCGATTCTCATAAGCCATTCTAGGGCCAATATTGATTGCGAATATCGGGCCGCTCTTATCATCCAAGGCTCGGTCGATGATCGGGCCAAGCTCGAGTGCCAATGTTGGCAAGCTTGGCGTCGAGCATCGGCCAATCATTGGCCACTACCGATCACCCTACATGGGAAGTCAACCCTGTCTGATAAGAAAGATCTTTTTTTACCCGTACTTCAAATAATATCGAAGTTTGCATCCTTGAAACGCAACGAAAGTTTAGCATCCTGAACATTTTTTTGCCAATTTCGGGCTCGAAAATCACTCATACGTTTTTTGACGATTCGTATAAAAAATCAGCCCATTTTTATCGGATCTGGTTTTGGATGATGGCATAAATAAAAAAATAAAGGAATAAAAAAGTATTTTCGTTGCATTCCAATGATGCGAACTTCAACATCGTCCATCTCGACACATTGCCGAAAAATGTTTTATATCCTCCTGCAACTTTTAATAATGCCATTTTTGTCACTGCAGTTTTTATTTCGTAGCTGTACTCTCCTACTCGGTTGCATACTTCAGTTCGCCGCTCGTTTTTTCTCTGTCGTTACGAAGTAGAATATTGCCGGCTACAAAAGAACGATGCAAGGCCCACTAAAAACTAAATGAACGAGGACGGAACTTTTCATGGATTACGATAGTTTTTGCGATACCCGAGCTTGTCTTTAATTTTTCACAAACGCAGACGTATGGTCAAAGTCCATCAAATAAATGCGAACGAAGGGTTCGGGTTATCAAGCAGAAACTCCGTAACCATTTTTCTTTATCGTTCTATATTCTTGCTGACACAAATTTGAATAGACATCCCTGAAATCTCCTCAATCGACACGTGTGTGTATCGAACGTTGCACACAGATGATTCGTGTCTATCTTGGTCAGAAACACGAGGATGCAGCCAGAGCTCTATAAACTTAGGTAAGCTCGAAGGGTCGTGTTGAATTCTCAAGGGGATATACCACCGAAGAAGTTGATTACTCCGCCGGAAATGGTGGTTCTGCAAGAGAGAGACTCTCCTTCGTGAATCCACGTGCCATGTGCCGATACAAGACAAACAAATTTCGCCTGCGACGACAGCCGTATCGAGTTACTTCGGAAGACACCTTGAAGGGGTTACGTGGGTTTCGAAGCCAAAAAAGCATATTTCGTCTATTTAAAAGAAAATATAATATACGAATTATTTTATTCAAAATGTTGAGCACATTAAAGAGGAACATTTCAACAATATTTTTTTTAAATTTCATCCAAAAATTTGGAAAATTCAGCCGGTGGGACGTGGTTTCCGGAAACCCCTTAAAAAAAGTATCCTCGTGGTGGTCAGGATAACTTATGACAGCTTTATCTGAAATTAAAAAACCATTTTTTTTTCTTCTGTTATTGGATAAGTATAGCTCGTCATTGAACGAAGGATTTTTTTTTAAATTGAAATTTGAAATTTTGGCATAGTTGTATGCAAAATAGTTCAATTTTTGGTACAATTTACACTTGTAAAATTAGTTGTAATCGAAAAAAATCTTCGTTCAATCACTAGTCGATGCTATTTTGAAGCAGTGTGCAAAATTTTAATAAGATCGGTGTACTAGTTTTAGAGAAATCATGTCCACTGACTTAAAATAGTGTTTTGAGAAAAATTCGATATACCTGCGTCCCTTCCGGCCGGTCTTTCCCAACGGGGGGATTCCCTACGGCTCTCTCTTTCTCCTAGACTTTTGCTCCGATTGACTTAAAACTTTGGAAGAATATTCTAGACATATTGTACTATTAGATAATAAATTGTTTTAATGGATTTTTTAACCTTTTCAAACCCACCCCTGAAGTCTCTCATCGAGCAATATCAAAAAATATATATATATATATTTTTTCGTAATCGCTAAATCCTAAGAAAGAGATGAACCAAGCGTTCAAAAAAGAAGCAGCGTTTCGAAACTCCACCCGACGTCTTTCGTAAACAGCATATCGCTCTTTGGTCAGAAACAAATCAATCGCTTATTCTAAAGGATGTCTCAGAATGACCTGGGATTTTTAATCGAACGCCATTTTTTTGTGGTGAACATAGAGTACTAATAATGGACAACTGACATCAGGAAGTATTGATGTTTAGTCATGGAAAATTACACGTTCGACCAACGCATAGAAGGGGCTGAGTTGAAAGTCCCAACTTTGAATCATCAGAACACTCAAAACTCCGAAAGAATACTACCCCGAAAGACCAAAACTCGGAAAATCTGAACATGGTCAAAATAATTCGGCTATGGAAGTTTTAAAAGTTTCCAAAATTTCAATAAATCGCCGAATTATTTAAAGAATTTTTTTCTATTAAGAAGTGATTTTAAGTCATTTTTGAAATTTGTCTGGGCAATGTAATACGTTCTGCATCATTTACAGTCAACTGTGTAGACTTTCGCTGGCATGATCTTGACGAACCTTGTAATTTCGGAGGATTAAAATTAGGAATTTTGAGCCGTCGGCGCATTTAAAGTTCGGAATTTCAACCCGGCCCCCATATCAAGATCATGCCAGCGAAAGTCTGCACAGTTGACTGTAAATGATGTAGAACGTATAACATTATCTAAACAAATTCCAAAATTGACGCAACATCACTTCGTGATGGAAAAAAAATTCGTCAAATAACTCGTCGATTTATTGAAAAAATTTTAACCCGGTTTTGCATTGAAATTGTTATTTGCTGCATCGTTACTGCATAGTTATTGCAGACGAAGTTTCATGGTCGTATTATCTCGCGCCGGGGCGATAGGAATCGGCCACCAAGATCGTGCGATTTGACGCCATTCGGGTTTTTTGAAAGGAGAAGTGTATGCCAATGATCCACATACCATTCCGGAGCTCAAGGAAGCAATCGGACGCACCATCAAGGCCTCAGGCCACAGTAACGGGTATAAAATCACGTCCGAATTTAACAATTTTTTTCGTATGAAAAAGTGATTCACTCATAAAATTAATTACACATCTATTTAGTATAAATATCAAGCTGCTAGATTTTTTAAATTTTTATGTGCAAAATGGCCGACTACTCGAAACTTCTCGAAGCAGCTTTTATTCAATTGGCGTGACAAATAACTTCAACAAATTTCACTCGATTTACTTCAAATTTAAAAGTTATGTTCCTAATTGCATTTTGCAGAGAAGTACGTACGGAATTTCTGATTAATCGAAAACTTTCCATTTTATGAGCAGTATATGAGCAGTTATAACGAAATTTTTCACTGAAAATTCATTTCTTAAGTTCAAATACCTGCACCTTTTGAATAAAACAACATTTTTAAATTCCGTACGTACTTCTATAGGTATTCTAATGTAGATTGACGAAAATGTTTGCTTTTTGTTCTAGATCAAAAATTGTAGATGCTAAATGTCACGCTGCGGAGCGCCTAAAAAGAGATCACGAAAGGAATCATTAGTAGCCGGCCATTTTGTGCAGCGAAAAAAAAAATTCTAACAGCTTGATATTCATACTAAATAGACGTGTAATTAATTTTATGAGTGAATCACTTTTTCATGCGAAAAAAATGGTTAAATTCGCACATGATTGTATACCCATTACTGTGGCCTAAGGTCTTAAAGAAATTAGTCCGCAATTATGCCAAAATGTTATTGAACATTTCGTCAAAATAGTGAACGTCTGCAAACAGGGACGAGGCGGCCATTTATCGGATATTGTGTCCCACGCATAACCTCACTGTTTGTACCTTGTATAAAAATGAAAATATTCGTACTTTTCAAATGAATAATACGATTTATTGACAAATTCAAATGTCACGTCATTTTGAGACACCCTATATAAAAGAAGCGAATGAAATATTGACAAAGATGAAAAATTCGATAGACTCGTAAATAAAAAAAAAATCAACGAGGATTGAGGTACGTCCGAGATGGAGCGATTTTTTATCGGATTACTCGTTGAATCTCAGGTGTTCGGCGTCACCTATGTCACGCGGAAGTGCCTATTGTGTCACGGAAATGAAATCTTTACGACCTCGCAGAGCGCGACATCGAGGCACCGGGTATTAACAAATGAAAATGAATAATCGATTAATCGATCAGTCTGAAGTGGAAACGTGCACGTCACTGCATATTATGCTTTAAAACGGTTTAGGACGTATGTACGGGTATGACGGGGAATTTCATTACCGGGTGAGCCGTCAAGCGTGCTGTATCGGGAAAGGGACGAAAAGTCAACTGATCTCTTTCTGTACGCCTCGTATTGGTATTTTTACTCCCAAAGGTAAAAGAGTACAGACGCACGAGTTGAATAGACGGATACGTACACACACGAATGTGTATAAAGGATTCGGGATGAGTTTTGGCTGACGGAATCGACTACGGCAAAACTTTCATTACGTGAATTTCCGGCATCTCCCTATACACAACCCTTGGTACATTCGAAACGCTTTATCGATACATGTATTTGCGGTGACGTCTAATTCTTCTTGCACAAAGTTCACGCAACGTCTATTACTCCGGAAACACGTACTCAAACGTTTTTCGTTGAATCGTAACATTCATTTTTTTTCTTTCGCATTCTAGACATAATTTGCAGCCTAAGAAACAGGTCGTCTGAGACGATAGCAGGAAATTAAGGCGTTACTCCCACTTGTAGCGCAAAAAAGGCCTTTTTCATGAATTTTTTTAAAGAAAACTACAAAACTTTTTTAATCGATCAATATACCATCTTAAAGAACACATCTTGAAGAACTTTCAGTAATTTTTTTATTGAAAAATATTACATTGTTTAGTGGCAAATGGCCGTCAATGAAATAACGTTTTTATATACACGGTTTGCGGTGACCAAAATTGTGGCCAAGTGGATCATCTGAAAAAAAAATGGGGATGGATTTAGTCAAATATAAGTATAAACTAGTCTTTAATCGAAGGATTTTAAAAAATATTCATTTTTCACAAAATGGCGGACAGTCAAAGTTAATGGTTCGATTTTAACGAAAAAAAACGGCCATTTTTTGGCTATAAAACGGCCATTTTTTTCGAAAAAAAAAATCGAACGATTAAAGACTACATTTTTATGTATTAAATAAGCCTGCAAAATTTCAAGAAGATCGGTTTATTAGTGTTCGAGTAATCTTGGTCACCGATTTCAGAAATGCCATTTTGAGAAAAACGCGTTTAAAGTTTCAATTAGCCGGTCGTTTACACAACGGATTCTCCTCTTTCAACGCTCATATCTCAGCCAATTTTGTTCGGATCGACTTGAAATTTTCAGGACATATTCTCAGATACTTATACTTCAAAAAAATGCAATAAAAAAAATCGATTTTTTCAAAATTGCAAGTGGGGGCAACCTCTTAAGGCCTCAGGCCACGCTAGAAGCCAAAAAAATAGGCTTTTTGGGGATTTTTTTTCAGAAAAACTACAAAATAAATCGGGATTACAAAAAAGGGTGTTTATCATACATATCGGTGACTGTATTCAATAATTTTTTTTAAGCGATTAATTTCAAAATGGCGGCTGTGCAGCGTTTTTGCGATGACGTCTCCGTTTTTCCAAGGTCCACGGCCGGACAAACAGCTCTTGTAATTGTTAAATTATAATGAGCCAATTATTTTTTTCCGATTATTTATAATAACTGCTGTAGAAGTACGTAGGATTTTTTCGATATATTGATTTTTGGCGAAATGGCGCACTTCTGAATGAGAAAGTAAAAAATGTACATAAAAAAATGTCATATAATTGTTAATAACAAATGAACTATGCAATATAAAAAAAATCCTACGTACTTCCATAGACAATGTATTTTTCAAGATATATTCAACATTTCAAGTGAATCGGTTGAAAATTGTCTGAGTTATGTTTCCGGCCAACTTAAAAAATGCAGTTTTGAGATAAACGCGTTTGAAGTTCAAAAGGAGCTCACTGCGGACTTGAACTAAAATTCGAAAACCGAGTACTTCGAGATTTTTCCCGGCCATAATCTTTTGGGACATCATTTTTGAGGTCCTAGGGGACCATTAAAGAAAACGATTTTTCGAAATTTCTTGAGTGGCCTTACCTTTTAAATCTAAGCGATGCCTCGTTCGAATGAAATACTTACCACTTGTCGTAATAGATTTAAGGGTTAATGCCTAGATTTAAAAGTCGAGAAAAAACTTTTTTCAAAACCAATATATTTTACGAAATATCATGTCATAAATATTCCCTGAAAATTTCAAGGTGATCAGATCAAAATTGACAGAATTATGAGCTGTAATGTTGACACCTGTCAGAACGCTAAAAAAAACGTCAAAAAACGTTCCTGAAAGGCGCTTCCCGGACATCGGCTGTAAATCGATTAAAAATAATGCACAAAAAAATGACAGTGTTCTTCAGATGATACTACTTCGAATATTCACCTAATTTTTGTAGAAATTTATCACAATTTTCTAGGAAAAAATCCCAAAAATTTGCTGTTTTCGACTGATACAACTAGGCATAATCCGTTGAATACGACAGCATTTTCCATACATTTATCTCGAAGTCTGGACGCGTGTTTCTGGCGGTCGGAAACAAAGAAATGTACAAGAGTCAAGTAATATAAATTCCACAGCAATATTGCATCGACGTGCCAGGAGGGAATATACATATTCAGTCACAGAAAAGAACCGATCGAAAAATCAGGCCACATTCGGGGCACTGTAAAGCCGATTCAATGGTCCAAAAAAATCGGATCCGGAAAAAATCAAGACGAAAAGAAACGACGTACGAGAACAACGGTTGTCGATATATTTCTTGAGGGCTTAGGCCAAAGTAACGGGTAGAAAATCATGTGCGAATAAAAAAAAATCGTATGAAAAAGTGATTCACTCATAAAATTAAATACACATCTATTTAGTATGAATATCAAGCTGTCAGAATTTTTTTTTTCGATGTACACAATGGCCGACTACTAATATGTTCTTTTGTTATCTTTTTTAAGCGCTCCGCGGCGTGACATTTAGCATTCACAATTTTTTTCCTAGAACAAAAAACCAAAATTCTCGTCAATCTACATTAGAATACCTAGAGAAGTACGTACGGAATTTGAAAAACATTGTTTGTATTCAAAAGTTGTAGGTATTTGAATGAATTTTAAGTGAAAAATTTCGTATAAAACTGCTCATAAAATGAAAGGTTTTCGATTAATCAGAAATTCCATACGTACGTCTCTGCGAAATGCAATTAAGAACATAACTTTTAAATTTCAAGTAAATCGATTGAAAATTGTTGAAGTTATTTGTCACGCCAATTGGAAAAAAGCTGTTTCGAGAAAAACGCGTTAAAAGTTTTATGTGCTCTATGGCCGTGCCAGAGGTGAGCTTACGTTAAACGCTCAGAGTCGGTGAAAAAAAATGTTCCTGCTATAAATCGAATAGTAACTTATTCTTATGATGATAAAGCACCGTTTTAGCGGAAAAAAATCGATGTTTTGAAATTCTACTGTGACCTTACCCCTTAAGCGAAAACGACTTGTGTAAGTCAACTCGTGCAGCATCATCATAAGAACTGGCAACGCCTACGTTTTGCTGTCTACCATGATCGTGAGTTATCCTTTTTTCCGGTTTTAATGATTTTGTTGCATTATGAATTGGTCACGAAATGATTAGTTCTCTCTCTCTCTCTCTCTCTCTCTCTCTCTCTCTCTCTCTCTCTCTCTCT